>JAQHUG010000017.1:5748178-5759546 GCA_028555095.1 Dicrostonyx torquatus | reverse complement strand
TGTAGTTAGTTACTTTCTTCTCATGACTTGGCCAATTTATTCATTATATAAGAATTAAGCTAGTTAAGAATAAGATATTCTATTTTTACTGTATATAGTTTTGTAGTAGGTTTAGAACTTTCTTACTTAAACAAAAGGGGAGGTACTGCGGGAGATTTAGCTCTCTTGCTTTCAGCCATTGGCTTCTAAGATACCAGCCTACTGGGGCGTGATTTTCATTTTAAAAAAGCTGCAGCAGCTCTCTGGGCTAGCTTACTTCCGGCTTCCGTGCTGACTGCTAAACTCGGTTTCCTGTTTGCGACCAGAGGATTGTGGTTTAGGACATTGATCTTTAAGTTTTATCCCTTCCAATAAAATACCCCTCTTTTAATCAAATTGGTGTAAGATTGTCCTGCGACAATAGAAGTTTAAATTAGGATTTGTCTAGAAAATACATAAGAATCTCAATGTTATAGAAAAGTTTCCTAATCAGCACTATGGAAGATTTTAGTGTACATATAGAAAACTCTCTTTGTGTTCTGCTATACTAGAATTAGTTACTGTCTAAGGCTTGTCATCCTTGGCATTATTCTTTTCTTATATGTCTGTTTTTAAGTTTTTCTTACTTTAGTATGCTCTTCCACTCTGATGCTGCATCCAGTTTATGTTTTCCTTTTGACTTTGAGATGAATGTGAGGTCTCATATCTTTCCTTGTTTGATTTTTTTCATTTCCTTTGATTATTAAAACATCATCAAAATTTCTGAATCCACCTCTACTTTTAGTGACCACAGAAAATTTGATTAGATACTTTAACAGCATTCCCTTTCTTCCCCTCAAAGGCTGTTTCAAAATCCTGACTCTGTTGATAAATATATGATGTTAATCCACATAGTCAAAGATGCAATATGTGATAAGGTAGTAAGCCTTGTCCCTAGCAACTAGCCTCCCTGGCATACTAAATAGACATGTATAGGTTTTTCTCTATTTTGAATGGCACAAGAAGATAGGATACTAGTATACTTATCTTGCAGAGCCATGGAGCCTTCTATTTTTTAAATCAACTTTTTTCTTTTCTTTTGGCCAGGAAATCTCTTTTAGTATCCTTACTTTAGACTCTACTATTCACAGTGAATTTGTGTTTTTGATGATAAAGAGCTCAGAAGTCTTGTCATAAACAACTCTTGGTTTGAGTGTGCTTATTGCTTGAATAGAAGCAAAGGATGGGCACAAGAAAGAGAAAAAACAAATTAATAATGTAAAAGTTCTTCTGCCACAAATTTCCATCCCTTCTAATCAACGATGATGGGTCTATGTGTCACTACCTCTCAAAGAAATTACTGGTTGCTCTGCTAAACAATCCCATGTAAGAGAAGATGATCATTCATAAGTGACGAGAGCTCTCTGAGCCCTGCCATTTTCATTTCATGCATATGTATCCTTCCAATGTAGGCCTTTGAAAACACTGATAGACATGGTTAGGCATTCATATCAGTGACTCCAATGTTAAGAATTTCAAGTCTTGTTGAATTTTAAGAAAGAATGATCAGATGAGGGTACATTGCCTAATTAAAACACTAAAGGAACAGATTACTTATTCTAATGTACAAAGCTGTTTTGTTTATGTCCGTGCACTGGTGTCAATAATAAAAATGCTGAGGCTTGAACATCAATTCACAATGGATTAAGCCCTTTTTCTATACACAGTTTCCTTTGATTTTGAATTATGAGACAGTTAAATGTTGCCAATGAAAAGAGTTGGGTTGCCTTCTTTTCCTTTCTAATACTGGAATGCCATTTAAAAATTTCACAACTACTCTGTGGATGGGGATCTCAAGTGCTTATCATGCCAACCCTCCTAAATGTTCAGATCTGATTGTTCAAAAGTAGTTTTTTTTAATAGACCCCATAGGTATGCCATCCTCAAATTCCATGCATTGATCCCAGGACCTACGTGCTTAGAGAAAAAGACAGCAGCCTTTGAAGTAAGATACAAATGGATCAAAATAGCAACTGAGCCAATTACTGCTTATAATTTAGGGTACATGGTATCATTTCTGTGAGTATTGCTGACACATTTGTAGAATGCTGATAGTCAGATTGGACACATGGTTTGCTTCAAGTCATAAAAGAAACAACTAAGCATGAGCCTTAAGGATTGAAATGAACTTTCTTCTTCCCGCCAGGTAAGGCACTTTATGGTGATGTATAATCTTTACACAGTAACTATAGTCACTCTGCTCTGTGAGTGCATCTGTGTCATGAAGCTTTCTCCCCTCCTATGTACTGCTTCCAGTGTGCAAAAACCACACAGATAGACAATATCTCACCTTGAACTTGTGGGGCAGTCGTGATCATCATGCAGGGGCGACTGAGCTTGATGTAGTTTTATGACTCAGGAGTCATTTCTATTTCTGAGTTCTGTTAACTTCTGGACTGTTGGTCTTACTGAACATTTGATACTTTTTTCTCTACAATATTCTCTACTGACTGCATATGTTGGCACCATACATACTCTCCTATCTTCCCAACTGTGTCAGAAGATGGGGATGAAATTTTTCTTCATCTATGATCCAAATACCACATTTAAGTCATAGGATAAATGGATGGAGATAGAAAACATCATTTTGAGTGAGGTAACCCAGACACAGAAAGACAAATATCACATGTACTCACTCATATGTGGCTTTTAAACATAAAGCAATGAAAGCCAGCCCACAAATCACAATCCCAGAAAACATAGACAACAATGAAGACCCTAAGAGAAACATAAATAGATCTAATCTACATGGGAAGTAGAAAACACAAGGTCTCCTGAAGTAAATTGGGAGCATGGGGACCTTGGGTGAGAGTTGATGGGGAGGGGAGAGAGACGGAGGGAAGCAAAGAAAAAGGTAGAGCTCAATAAAAAGTTATAGGATAATAATGAGCACAATTACAAAGTTAGGATTACATGACCACCCTGAATGCATCTCAAATCTGATGGTTCTCTTCATCTTCTCCACTACCCTGCACATCATTCCTCTGTGAAGCTATTACAATTGCTTTAAAATGCATGATTCCAAGTAAACTAAACAACTAATAAAATGAAATTATAACTCAGTGTCTATGTAAGGAAATTGAGGTCTGTGTTACATCTAGGCATGTCATTGTCTCTCTCTCTCTCTCTTTTATTACTATTACTATTAATTACTATTTTCACTCTTTCTCTCATTTTTTATTATTATTTTTATTAATTACTATTGTAGCAAGATTCAAGTTACACAGAAACTCAGTTACATGCAGTTACATGGGAGGATTTTTAAATTTTTAATATCTAAGGAGAACAGACTAATATAATGAATTTATTCAAGACTGAAATTTGGAAAAGATTGTTCTCATCTGCAGAGGTGCTCGTGACTTATGGCATCTCTCTTTTTGTTCTGGATGCTTTGAAAAGCCATCAGAAAGTTCCTTCAAGCCCAGCAGTTAATTGTCACAGTGAGGCTTGTTTGATGACTCCATATTTATTTTAAGAGGAGCTGCATTCCGCTGGGCCTGCCAGGATGAGTTAGCTGTGAAATGCATTCCTAAATAGCTAAATGATTCAGCACAAGATCTCTATATGAAATTGACTCTGTAATGCAACTGCATGTCTCTCTGCTGGAAAGTCTATCTATTTCAGGTCTTTGCTTTATTTTATAATTCAATATTGCATATGAATAGGTAATGGGGGAAAGCTTTCTTGCCTCACAAAATCCATGTTACTACCAATATATTGTTAAAACTTCACCCAGCTACTCGGAAGCTGCCTTTGACGAGAAGAACTAACTCAGTTGTGTGGAGGAAATGTATCTGAACATATTCAGAATTTTACACTGCAGCTTGCAAATAACAATGAGGATGCTCTTGAACCAAGAAAACCCCAAGAGGGTGCTTACCTCCTTTACATCAATAAAATACAACAGCTTCTTATCAGAGGCTGACTTTTGCTTACAGCTAGGAATCCGGCTAAACCCAGTTTCCAACCACTTAGGGACTTCAAATATTTTCCAAATTATACCTTCCTTCAAAGGAAATATGCCTTAGATCTAGTGTTTAATGTTAAGAAAACAATAACTCATACACTTGCCCACCTTGGCAGCCTATTTTAATTCAGAAACAAAGGGAATAGAAAAAGTACAGATTGTGCTGGTTCTAGCCTTCCCAATTCCCCCTAGAAGTGCTCAAGGAAGAGGCCTCTTTTTAAACAATAAAGGCTTAATCAGCACTAAACCTCACAGTGGCTCAACTTGGGGTTTCATTCAAGAAGTAATATATTGAGGATAAAATGGACTGGTGTTTTTCTGAGATAGTGTGGGACTTGGTGATCTAAGGCTGCTATCATTCATTGCAAAGCAAAACCCCAGATTACTTCACAGGGAAGTCTCAGGGCGGGTTTCACTCCACTTCTGCAGAAATAACCCATGTCATAAGTGCTGTACATCACAACTGAAAATTGTGGAGGGAAAACAAGCTTAGCATTGATAAACTGCAGTTTAGATGGGGTATATGTGGCATAAAGATAGCTAGTGTCATGGATTCTAGGTGTTCTGATACCTTTGAACCCACACTCTCTGCTTTGAGAATGGTACATTCTACTACCATATGGGTGAACTGAGAATACTTGACTGCTGCCTTGCATTCTGGATTTTAGACAGAAATACTCAGATGAAAGGTGGCTTAAAAATCATGATACCTTACAACCTATTTTTTAATATTGCAAATCAGTAATAACTAGGGATGATATTTAGTTACATTTAGAATTATTTCCTTTATCTGGGACCACAACAATAACCTGCATGGAACAATAACCCTAAGGGTGAAGTAGTGGCATACATACCTTGACAGTAACCAATAGATCTCTAATTAGAATTAAGATAGCCCAATAAGAAGATAATCTTGCCTGGTAATAGAAACCTATCCAATTGCTCAAGGCTTGTGGAGTCACAGATTTCAGAGGAGAACCAACAATCACCACTTTACTAATCTCTAATTATATTCTCAACATTTGTCTTTATAACAACAGATAAGTGTAGTCCTCACTCCCCACCAAGGAAACCACTGATGGAAAAAGATGGAAAACCACAACTAATCAAAATGCAGTTGTGGAGACAAATCCCAGCCGCTCCACCTAGGAAAGAACTCCTGCACCTAAGGCTCAAGGAAGAATGCAAAAGAGAGCCAGAGGATCAGGGAGTTTGCTAGCTCAAGTACTCAGTCAAGTACTCAGCCAGTTACAACACTGCGTCTCCTAGTAATGTCAGAAGCTACCCTCATAAAGTCTTACTATCCACATGACTATCTCAAAACAACCTGCACAAGGGCAATGATAGACATGTCAAAGTGGATTAGGGAAAGCCCAGGAGGGCTCAGCTCTACAAAAAGACCTACAGGCAACTAAGAAATGCTGGTAGCAGGAGAGATAGTCTGATGGAAGAGCACACCAATAGATTATCCAATACCTGTAAATGGAGACTGCTCTTTCATTTCCGGTTGCTCAGACCTGAATGATCACACAGAAACTATATTAATTACAACACTGTTTGACTAATAGCTTAGGTGAATTCCTAGTTATCTCTGCCCTGCCATAGGCCAAAGCAGGTTTATTCACTGACCAATAAGAGCAACACACATGCAGAAGGACATCCCTTATTAAATACCAAATGGCTAACCCTGAAAAAATATACTAGTAACATTATATATATATATATATATATCAGATTATATTTACATATTTAGGGTTTGGAGGGAGAAAAGGGAAGGTGAAATATCAACAAAAGAAATTAAAAAGTACTTATGAAGAGCTGTTTGACTTCTGAATACTTCGTTGCTCAAAAAAATCTAAAGAGAGAGAAGAGATGTAGGATGCATAAAAATATGTACATTTTTTTTTATTCATCTGTTTATATTACATCCTGGCTGTAGTGTTCCTTGCCATTCTCCCCTCCAGTCCCTCTCTACCACTTCCCCCTGACCCTGAATCCCGTCCTGTTCTGTCTCCATCCAGGAAACGGAAGGTCTCCTATGAGTATTAATAAAACATGGCATATCCAGCTGCAGGAAGACTGAGCACCTCCCTATGTATTCAGCCTAAGCAAGGTGACCCAGTATGAGAATTAGGGTCCCAAAAGTCAATAAAAGAGTTTGAGACACCCCTATTCCCACTGTTAAGATTCCCATAAGAGGACCAAGCCACACAACTGTAACATTTATGCAGACTGCCTAGATCAGACTCATGTAGGTTCCCTGGTTGTCGGTTTAGTCTCTGTGAGCCCAGATTAGTTCACTGTGTGAGTCTTCCTATGGCATTTTTGACCTTTCTGGCTCATACACTCCTTTTCCCTCCTATTCTGCAGGATTCCCAAACTCCATCTAATGATTGGTTGTGGGTCTCTGAATCTGCCTCCATCAGTTGTTGATGATGCCTCTCTGATGACTATTGGGCCAGGCACCAATCTGATCACAGGAGATGGCAAGTTTAGACTATTTACCCACTATTGCTAGGAGTCTAAACTGGGGTCTGCCCCATAGCCTCCTAGGAAGTTCCTCTGCACCAGGCTGAATAATAGGTTCATTGAAAATAAGTTCATATACTTTGAAATTTAAATGTTTAAAAATTGTGTATATAAGAATCTATAGTATTATCTCTCTCATATCAAAACTGAAGTTTATCCCAGTCTTGAATATCTTCTGAAATACTTTGAATATATAATCATCTATTGCACACTTGAATGCCTCTAGTTACAGAACACCCACAATCAACAAATTTACTCCTTCCATCTTTGAAGCATTCCAACTATTCTGCCCTAGGTAAAAATGCTATTTTCTCAGCCCTACACAATGACTACGAAATTAGGTTGCATCCTTTTTATACCAAAATAACCTATATATAAAGATGATCTAGTTTTTGGAAACTAGCTGTTATCAGTATTAGTTCCTCCACTCTTTCTTCCTCTTATGTTCTCCATTTTACCAGCCCTTGGACTGCTTGTGCAAATGCTCTGCCCCATGGAGAGAGTTAATATGAAGGAAATCCAAGACTGAGCTATTATGGGAGGAACACACAATGCACCTGAAGGGCAGATGTTACTAAGTGTACCCTTTCTCTTTACATTGAATCCATATCTGCCAGGGGACATGGATTAAGGGTGCCTTGGATATATCTCCTTAGGAGATTAATGGGACTTAGGTTTTCGGTAAAGTTTGAGTAAGTGACCCAGCACTTTTTGTGAATGATGGCATGAACATATGAGTCAATCTAACCTATGCTAATGGTCCAGACAGTCAGTTAAGTGATAACTTTGTGGAAGGCACAGTGGATTAATGCATCAGCTTCATAATGGAGGCAGGTAGACATCTGGAGATGTTGACAGGTGTTTAAAGTGGGAGGCATAGGAACAGGGCACATGTCCTTCCTGACATTGTCAAATTTCTCAGAAAGGCTGAAAGGAGAAGCCAGAAAATGGTGGTTAAATTGTTGGGAAGCTATAAGAAGCTCTTCATAGTTTGAGAGTGATGTCCTAGGGTGTTTTTCTTTCTATCCGTTCTATTAATGCTCCTTTCCTACATGCCTTGCAAAGTCTGGTTGTTGGTTGTTGGGATTATATCTCTATCTATCATCATAACATCAATATGTCTATTTCAATGGATATATATATATTATATTCACTTTTTCCAATTATCTCCATTACTTTTTTGGAAAATCAAAATGTACATGGGAATTTTTATAAAATGTACAGATATCTCATACATATTACCTTATATACTGAATGAGTTACCATAGAGGTAAGCCATGTCCTTGTAAGAGAATCATAACAGTAAAGCAAAAATCTAGGTGGATGCACCACCATCAACTTTAAATATTTTAGGCTTTCTTTTGGTCAGGTTCCTTGAAGAAGTATCAAGTAAGTCACACTGGAATTTATACTCATCTGAAGAAAACAGTATCATGTTTGGGAATGATTGGTATTAAATTCTTCATCTTCAAATCAGATACAGAATCTTTATCACTTTTCTCCAAAAGAAAAATATATAAAGCCCTATTACCTGACTGTGGCAAGAATGAATTTAGTGGTTTTCTTACCAAGGAGTATGCACCTGGAGAAACTGAGAGAGGAAAAGTCATAATTTTTGGAATACCCTTTTAAAGGAAGCTATTCCAACCATGATCAATCTGTTGAAGTTGAACATCATGAAATCTCAGATACCTTGATTATCAGCTCATTTTTAGGTGGATTTTTACACTTAAAGGGGCATAGTTATTGCTTATCAAGTAGTCCAAAAATTTTGAAAATGACAGAAGTTAGTTTTGGAGGTCACAGTGACGTTGAATTGGTTAGCTGAGTTAGTACAGCTACCTATGACCAGTTAAATGTCAACTGGGATGAGGTATCACTACCAATCTTAAGAAGGCTCAAGATATTTTTCCTTGATTTTATTGAACTATACATTTTTCTTTGCTCCCCTTCCTTCCTGTCCCCTGCCCTTTAATCCTCTCCCAAGGTCCCCATGTTCCCAGTTTACTCAGGAGATTTTGTCTTTTTCTACTTCCCATGTAGATTAGATCCATGTATCTTAGGATCCTCAATGTTGTCTAGGTTATCTAGGATTGTGAATTGTAGGCTTTTTTTCTTTGCTTTATGTCAAAAAGCCACTTATGAGTGAGTACATATGATATTTGTCTTTCTGAGTCTGGGTTACCTCACTCAATATGATGTTTTCTAGATCCATCAATTTGTCTGAAAATTTCAGAATGTCATTTTTTTTTCTGCTGTGCAGTACTCCTTCTCTCTCCAAGGAGAACAAGTGAAAGCACAAACTCTGGATCATGGTTTTCCTCATTTTAGGACAAGTTGGTCAACTTTTATAAAGATTTTGTTGTCTGGTGTGTGTAGTAACCTTTACTTAAGACAGAAGTAATTTTTACCTGATATCAGTGTTGGATACAGTGTCATTCCTGTGCTGTGATTGGTTTGGGCAGTCCCCATCTCAATATAGGGTGCAGGCTCCATCAACAGATTAATTCTACATACTCTGATAGATACCTGATCAAATCCATGGGAACCTATTGGTGTAACTGAGATGCCTAAATTAGGAGCACTAAGTTGTGTTGGTTTCTATCCATGAAAAGATTCCTTGAGTCTGGCAATCTATATTTTTTCAAGTGGTAGAACAAATACATAGGATATTAGAAAGTCCTACATGTCATACTCATAGAGCTGATTATGACCACAAGCTTTCTCAATATTATGCTCACTCTTTCTATTCATTACCTAGCCCTGGATCTATTAGTTGAATCAGGTGCCTCCATTCCACAATGAGAGTGGGTCATTTGGAAAACTTCTCCACTGAAAAAGATTGTAAAAGTTTGAGACCCTCCTCTTCTAAAGTTTCATTGGATACAAAATGAGGGTAGTTTTCTTCAGTATGCCATGGGAACAGAGGTTTTCAATCTACCTCTCTAGAATCAACTTAAAGTCACCAAGATCACTAGAGAAGAGGCAGGGAAAAGCAGGGCTATGAAGAGGGAATGCCGCATAGTTTTGCATTTACTCTCAATTTGAGTGACACACCAAAGTTGGTGGTCCAGCCACAAACACTTGCAGTGTCCCAGTATCCTAAGTTCATTTCTATTGCTGCGATAAAACACCCGACCAAAGCAAAACCAATTTAGGGAAGAATGGGTGTGTTTTAATTCACAATTTCAGGCTGTAGTCTATGAAAACTGTTGCACAAATTCTAATTGTTCTTAATAAAAAAAACCTGGACTCAGATATTAGAGGGCAAAAGCTGAGAGATCAGAGAAGCAGTGTAGCCAGCCATTAGAGAGCTCTTTCACCTCTACCAAATCCTCAGACCGAAAAGGCAATCCTGTCCTCAGACTGCCACCTCAGACTGCCTCCTCTCACTGACTGCTTCAGACAGCACTTCAGACTGTCTCCTCAGACTGCCACCGACCTTTTCTCTCCTCCTGCCTTATATTCCTCTCTCCGCCCAGCCATATCTCTTCCTGTCTCCACCTCCTTTGTGCTGGGATTAAAGCCATGTGACTCCAATGTACTGGGATTAAAGGTGTGGGCCAAAGCTGCCTGCCTCTGTTTCTCTTTGAGACTGGATCAGTTTCGTATCAGCCAGGGTGGCCTTGAACTAACAGAAATCTCTCTCTCTCTGTCTCCTGAGTCCTGGTATTAAAGGTGTGTGCCACCACTGCCTGGTCTCTAGTGGCTTAGCTCTGCACTCTGATCTTCAGGCAAGTGTTATTTGATGGAACACAAAGAAAATAATATTGCATTTCCCATTTTTATTTAAAATAAAAAGAAGGCTATAATTAGTATAATAGAACTATATACAATAAGTACAATAACTGTATACAATATATACAGACAATAAATACATCAACAATGTCTAGTTCATTTGCAGGTGACAATTTCAGAGAAAATACTCCCCATCTATCCTATCATGATAAGTCCAAAGACAATCAGAGAGTAAAACAGCTACCCTGGTCAGCCTTACAGACCACACAGTGGTGACACACATCTTTAACCCCAGTAGCCACTCTAGTTTGCCATAGAAACTGGGTGGTAGTGGTGCAAGACTTTAATCCCAGTACTAGAGAGAAATATAAGACAGGGATGACAGCTCTCAGTCAGTCTCATTCTGAGGATTCCTGGAGGTGGGATCATCATTTTAGAATGAGGGGGAGGTAAGACATAGTGGCTGGCTATTTTACTTTTCTGATCTTCAGGATGAACCCCAATATCTGTCTCTGGGTTTTTATCAATCATGCTACAGAACACAGAGAAGTCAATGAACTTAAAATGGCAAGTAAGATCATATCTATAGTCTACAGTAAAGAGATGTGAATACACACCCCTGAGCCTGCTTTCCTCGCTTACACAGTCCAGGACCCAAACCCAGAGAATGGTGCTTCCCACAATGGGCAGATTTTTCGTATGTCAGTTGAAGTGATCAAGATAAACATGCTCACATTTAGATAATCCCTCATTGAGAAACTCTTCCTACATGATTCAAGACCGAGTGAAGTTGTCAATTAAACCAATCACACTGGGTTATATCATCACCATTGGTGACATCACCTATTTCAGTATTGACTATTTTGCCCATTAGTTTCAACCATAGTCACATTGTTTTCAGATTGGGTCCCTAGGTTTTCTCTTTGTGGTTGACTAGGGTTTATTTAGTTCACAAACTATAAGTACTTTAAAAAAGAATATCCCACAGCTTGAGACATTTGCCATCCCACTCCTAGGAAAAAATTTCTTTTATGTTTTTGTCCATTTTTTGCACAAGGGTTAGGGGAGTTCTCTATGTCAATGACTGCTTTCTGTGTGTATGCATTGGTACAGATG
>JAQHUG010000017.1:5698277-5736408 GCA_028555095.1 Dicrostonyx torquatus | reverse complement strand
TCAATTAAGAGAGAAAATTACGGACCCATATCTCTCATGAATATTGATGCAAAAATACTCAATAAAAGGCTGGCAAACTGAATTCAAAGATCCATCAAAAAAATCCACCATAATCAAGTTGACTTCATCCCAGAGAAGCACAGATGGTTCAATATATGATAATTTATCAATGTAACTCACCAAATAAATAAACTGAAAGAAAAAGAACATATGATTATCTCATTAAACGTTGAAAAATCATTTGACAAAATATCATGACACCCCTTCATGATAAGGGTCTTGGAGAGATAAGGGATACAAGGTATATATCTAAATATTATAAAAGCAATATACAGCAAGCCCACGGCCAACATCAAATTAAATGGAGAGAAACTCAAAGTGATTTCACTAAAATCAGGAATAAGACAAGGCTGTCCACTCTTTCCACATCTATTCAACATACTCAAAGTTCTAGTTAAAGCAGTAAGAAAAAAATAAGGAGATCAAGGGGATACAAATTGGAAAGGAAGAAGTCAAACTTTCACTATAAGCAAAGGATAAGATAGAATTAAGTGACCCCAAAAATTCTAAGAGGGAACTCCTACAAGTGATAAAAACCTTCAGTAATGTGGCAGGATACACTATTCAATTCAAAATAATAAGTAGCCCTCCTATGTACAAATGATAAAGGGACTGAGGAAATATTCAGAGAAACATCACCCTTTACAATAGCCATCAGGAAATACAGATCTAAAAGACTCTGAGATACCATTTTATACCGGTTAAAATGGATAAGAACAAAAACTCCAATGATAGTTTATGCTGGAGAGGCTGAGGACTAAGGTGAACCCTCATCCATTGCTGATGGGAATGCAGACTTGTACAAGCACTTTGGAAATCAGTATGGTAGTTTCTGCAAAAAAATGGGAACAACATACCTCAAGATCCAGCAATACCACTCTTGGGCATATACTCAAAGGATGCTCAATCATACTGAAAGGATATTTGCTTAACTTTGTTCATAACAGCATTATTTGTAATAGCCAGAACCTAGAAACAACCTATACGCCCCTCAAGTGAGGAATGGATAAAGAAAATGTGGTACTTTTACACAATGGAGTACTACTCAGGGGTAAAAAGCATTAACATCTTGAAATTTGTAGGCAAATGGGCAGAACTAGAAACAGCCATCGTGAATGATATAATCCAGGCTCAGAAAGACAAAAAATGTTATGTACTCCCTCATAAATAGATATTAGATGTAAAGCAAATGATAGCAAGCCTTTAGTTCATGATCCCAGAGAAGCTAGGTATCAACAAGAACCCTAAGAGAAACATACATGAATCTCCCTGGAAATGGGAAGTATTCAAGCTCTCCTGAGAAAATTGGGAGCATGGGAGTCAGGGCATAAATGAAGGTAGAAAGGGGGAAGGGAAAAGAGGCGGGAAGAAGAACATGAGGGAATGGTATGGTTGAGATGGGGGAAGGACAGGAAGGGAGAGTAAGGAAAGAAATATGTTGATTGAGGGAGCCATTATGGAGCTGGCAAGAAACCTGGTACTAGGAAAATTCCTAGGAATTCACAAGGATGACCCCAGCTAAAACTCTAAGCAATCGTGGGAAGGGTGCCTGAACTGGCCTTCCTTTGAAATCAGCTCGATGACTACCTTCGTTTTCATCATAGAATGTTCATTCAGCAACTGATGGAAGCAGAGCAGAAATCCTCAGGGAAGCACTGGGCTATGCTCCCAAAGTCCAGTCAAAGAGAGGGAAGGATGATAATACAAGTAAAGGAGTCAAGACCATGGTGGGGATACCCACTGAAACAACTTATCTGAGTTAAAGTGAGCTCAATGACTCTGGACTGACAGTGGGGAAACCAACCTGAGATCAAACTAGACCCTCTGAATGTGTGTGATAGTTTGTGGGCGGGACAGTTTGCCAAGGCCACGGACAGTGCAGCCAGAATGTATTCTTACTGCTTGAATTACCTTTCAGAGCTCATTCTCTTTAGAGGGCTTTCTTGCTCTGCCTAGATATAGTGGGTATGGTCTTCACCCTGCCTCAAAGCAATGTGCTAGGCTTTGTTGACTCCCCATGGGAAGCCTTATTCTCTCTGAGAAGTGGATGGGTTGGGGGGAAAGCGGAGGAAGTAGGGGGAGGGAAGGAGTGGGTACTGGGATTGGTATATAAAATTTCAATTAAGTAAGAAAAAAATAAAGAAAAAAAGCACACCCAAGATAGAGTGTCAGGATCATCCCAGAGTTCACCAAGGGCTGTGATAACAAAAGGCTTAGTATAAAACATTTCAAACACCTCTTGTTGGAGTCATCCTTTAGGATCCTGAGATATCAGCTGTCATTATTGTGTAGTTTTCTCAAGATGCTTATAGCATGTTCCACTAATCAGTTATTGGTGTAAGGGCAGTCCAAACGTCAAACAAAGACTGTTTGATCCCTTTGTTCAAGTCAGCCAAGGAAGCAATGAAGAGATATGATTAAAGAATCAAACTGTTAGTGACGCACACCTGTATTCCCACCCAGCATTTGGGAGCCAGAGGCAGGAGAATCTCTGTGAGTTATAGGTAAGCCTAGTCTACAAAGTGAGTTGCAGGACAGGCTCTATAGCTACAGAGAAATCCTGCCTCAAAAAAAAAAAAACAAACTAGAGAGGGAGGGAGGGAGAGACAGACAGACAGACATACAGACAGACAACAAAATTTACCCATTCTGTCAGCCATGTAAATAAACAGAAAAAAACTCACTGTGACTGTTAACTGTGATTATTTTACACATTTTTAAGAGTCCTTCAACAGTGCTCCCCACCTGAACAATGTTCAGAGCGAGGGGCTTCTTCTCTCCACCTTATATCAATATAAAGAAATTATTTCCAACTTCTCTGAATTCCTTCATGTGTATATTCTAAACCAATAACCATGTTCTTCCAACATACAGTCATTCTCTTTGCCATTTGCATTAATTTTATAGACATGTAGATTTATCACATAATGTATTCACCTATAAACAGTGTTTAGCTTATTTTAAGGGGTTGTAATGAGAGCTGTGTAGTTTCTGTGCCTATATGTCCTTTAGACTCTTCTTCATATTTGTGAGATCTCCTATCAGTTTAGATTATATGTCCTTTGCCATTGTTGTGCATGATGTGAATGCATAGTTTTCTAATTTTACCATAAATGGACATTTTATTTGTCTTTAGAGTTTAGTTATATTAAATGATAGGAATTTTTGCTCAGTGTCTCTTGACTTTTAATATATGCACACTTCAATGTAATATAAACTGGAAGCTAATTTGCTGAGTCTCAGACTCTCATATTCACTTTTAATAAGGCTACATTACTTTTCTTTCTTTTTTCTTCTTCTTTTTTTTTTTTTTTTTCGAGACAGGGTTTCTCTGTGGCTTTTTCGGAGACTGTCCTGGAACTAGCTCTCGTAGACCAGGCTGGTCTTGAACTCACAGAGATCCGCCTGCCTCTGCCTCCCAAGTGCTGGGATTAAAGGCGTGCGCCGCCACCACCCGGCGCTACATTGCTTTTCAATGTGTGTCACTCTACTACCTCATAGTAAGTACAACGCGGTTCCAGTCCGTCTAAATCTCTGCACGTATTCAGTATTCTAGTCTATCACTTTTCTGATCACATAGTGCTGCAGTAATAATCCAGGTATTTTCAATAGTTATTTCCATAATTTCTAATAATGTTGGATAGATGTGCTTTCATACAGTCACAAGCTTCTTGGAGATCCCTTTTGGAGAAGTATCTGTTTATATTTCTTTCTGGTCAATTTTCTATATTACTATTTTCATTTCTTATAGATTTGTAGAGGTTCTCCTTCTCCATATTCTATTTATTAGCTTGGTGTAAACTATATGTGAGGGAACTAGCTTTAACATTTTAATTTCTGAATGATTTCAAAGAATAAAATTAAGTCAAATTTACAAGTATTTCCTTTGTATTTAGAACCCTTATACTTTATAAAAATCTTCCAACCCAATGTTATAAAATTATTCTTCTATATTACTTTTATTTTGTTTCATATTTTGCCCTTTGCACCATCCAAATGCCATTTTATGGTATATAGTATAGGATAATTTTATTTTCTTCCCACCTTCTAATACAATTATTTCTAACAGTCACACACTTGGCCTATTCTTCACCTGATATAGATCTCTGCCTTATGTTGTCTTTTCAGTGAGACTCTCCTGGCTATCCTAATGAACACTACAACTTGTGCCTACTAATGTAGCCTATAGGACTTCATTCCAATGTAGCAATCCATACAGTTTAGTGTTTAATGTCTGTTTTGCTATTGGAAGGTAAGCATAAGGAAGGTTGAAATATCTGATTATTTTATTCAGTCATCAAGTACCTAGAAGGTTGCTGGGCCAGAATAGGTAATCAATACTTTTTCATGTTAATTAATAAGTAAAATGAGACAGAACACTCTATTCAAGTCAGTACCTGTACTTCTTTGTCTAATTGTGTGGTTCATTGAATTGGTATCCAGTGAAATTTTGAATTGAGTACATTTGACCATTTGTGATAGTTTTAATACTACTTATAGAATAATTACAAACTCTCTTTGCACTACTAGGTTTCTGTGCCCTGACAATTCATTTCCAGAATGCTTTTAGGCATTCATTTTGTGCTAAAATGTGTGACAGTCTAGTAAGAGTAGAGTGGTTTTTACCTTCAAAGAGCTTGTAGTTTGACAGCAAACAGTACAAGAATCATAAAATGGAGTCATACAAATTTAACTCTAGGTGTTAGGATTAAGGTAGGCCTCCAACAATGTTGAACTAATTGAAGAGAAAGCTTAAAGGACTAAAAGATTTGTGAAGTGTGAGAAGAGGCCCTCAACCACTATCTCCAGAATTCTCTAAGGACTTGTAATAGTGCCTGAGTCACCCATTATCAAGGGCTTAAATAAATCCCTGAGGGTAGATGGCACAGGATTTGAATGACTCTTGAGTAAACCTTCTTTAAGGACCTGTGTATGAAGTCAGGGATGTAGTGTGAGTCTTAGTTCACTTAATTGCTACTTTCTTCTCTCCCTCCCACTACTTAATAACTTTATTGTTCCCTCAGAAATTTCAGCCCTTATGTACGGGTCTTCTGTTTTACCCTTTAGAATTCTTCATCTTTTTATGCTGAGGATCTATCTACTGGTGGCAAACCAAGTTTTTGCTTGTCTGAAATATCTTTGTTTCAACTTCATTCTTCAAAATTTGTTTCTCCCAATTTGCTAATTACATATTGAGCATCTGCTCTACATCAGGCTGTTTCACTTCATTGGCATAGATTAGCTCACAAAGTTTTCCTCATCTTTTACAATCAAATGACCACTTCTTCTATTTTTATGTTTATGTGACGGGACAAAGATTCAGAAATGTGAAAATGTTTGCTTGAAGTAATAAAACATTTAAGTGGTAGAGTTGGACTGATGTGCCCTGGTAGCCTGTTATGAGATCAAAATCTTGATCTTTCATTCCTGCCTTAATTTAGATGACTAACTCATTTATTTATGAAGTAACTAGTTACTAAATGTCATTTATGTTTTTAGTGTGATAGTAAGATCTGGGATATTGAGTAAATTGAGTATCTCTTTTCAGACTATCAAACCATTGCCTATATGCAGACAGATTATAAGATACTTGAGTTTGGAAAGCACTGGACTGATTTAAACATCAAATACTGAAAGTATTTGATAGCATTGTTGCAAACCACATAGACCTCTACAACCATGTGTTTATAAATACTAATATTATTTCATTAAAAGTCCTGTGATTAAATCATCAATTTAAAGACATTTCTTTGTTGTAATTTGACATTTCTTCTAAACTCTTTTTGATATCTTTCTTTTTCTTTTATTCAAAAAGTGTGAAAAATTCATTTGTAAGGTAATGGTCTAAACATGCCCCAGTTATGACAATTTGAATTATGTTTTGAAGAGAAACTTTAAAAAGAACTCTCTTAGTTTATTTAACATACAATCAAGCCAGATATGGCAACTCATGAATGTACTATAAGTACTTGAGAGATACATGAGGATTTCCATGAGTTCAGACTCAGCCAGGACTACATAGTAAGTCCTAGGTCAATCAGGTATAGAAAGTAAGACCTTGTTTTCAAAAATAATACAAAGCAAAATAAACTGAACATAAAACAAAGAAACATGCAAAAAACAAAGCAAGATTGATGTAGGAGGATCGTTCTGTATTTCTGTTGCTTTCATTGCTTGAATAAAGAGACTGCCTTGGCTTTTTGATAGGGCAACCCATAGGTGGGTGGAGTAGACAGAATGGAATTCTGGGATAGGGAAGGCTCAGGGAGAGCCACCATGCATGCTGAATCTTTCCGGTAAACCTACTACCTCGTGGTGACTTACAGACTATTAAAATGGGTTGAAATGAGATGTAAGAGTTAGCCAATAGAGGCTAGAACTAATGGGCCAGGCAGTATTTAAATGAATACAGTTTGTGTGTAATTATTCCGGGTATAAGCTAGCCAGGGCCAAAAGCATGCCCACAGCTGGGAGCTGGGCGCTGGGGAACACAGCCCCCACAGCCTGCTCCTCCTCATTACTACACAAGATCAGCAACAACAGTAACAAAACCAAAAAACTAGTAAATGATCTAAATGCTTGATTTACACACACGTTTTAAGTATATAAATGATTAGGAAACAGGCCAAAACCAAAACAAAAGAAAAGAAAAGAATCAAAACCCCATCTTTTTAGTCACTCAGAATAAGGCAGCCTTGTTCATAGTTTTGATCTCTAAGTAGTGTCACATTGAAGAAGCAAAAAATGAGGAATATACATTCACGTAAATCATGTATTATTGTCATAATAAAATCTGGAGGCTGGGGAGAAAGCCTGTTAAATATCTATTCCTTCACACTGTAATTCTACCAGGGCTCAGTGTCCTTATCTGTATCTTGGGGCGGTGCAGGCATAGGAAGCTGCACCTCAGGGTTATAGTTGATTAAGTCAGTTTAAGTAAACTGTTTTGTCTCTGGTACTAACAGACTGTTGTTTTTATTATTTCTAATTATAAACATTAAGTGTTCATTTTAAAAAGGAGCTATTATTATTAGATGTAGAAAAAAACCTACACTTCAATTATTGTTTTGGAGTTTTGATTGCTAAATGCCGTTCTTTCTTGGTTTGCATGCAAGAGAAAGCAGTTGCATGTGATTACGCAAAGCTGAAAGCCAAGCCTCAGTTAGAGAGCAGCTGTGAATGAAGTGCATGGTTGTGAAGAGGGGCTTAAAACTTAAGTGTCTGGACATGTTTATTAAATTGTAGTCAGCATCTTCATGTAGATAATTATTTTTTACAAATCCATTCACAATACTGCATTTTATGTCAGGATGAATACAACCCCTCTTATCTCAAAACAGAGGCTCTCCAGCTGTGGAACTCAGGAACTCTATTCTTAAGCGTTTCATACAGAAGTAGTGATAAGAAAGACAACACTACAGTATCTAACTTAGCTGCTCAGAAGAAAAACTTGCACTGTCATTTGTGGCAAGGATGATTGTTAGTTTTAACCAAAGACGATCTAATAGCTTAATGAAGTCACTGGCATTAGCCGGATTTGGTCCTCCAGCAAATTGCTATTATGGGAGTGTATTTTTCACATATTAGAATATTTTTCACATATTAGAATATTTGTCCTAGAGAACTCAAGCAGCATGTCAAGAGAATTTCAGGAATTATATTAAAGGTATTATCAGTTCCTATAGTCTATAGATTTTTTTTTTTTTGCTTTTGTGTTTGAGAGAGTTTTTCTGTGTAACAGTCTTGTTTGTCTTGGAACTAACTCTGGACCAAGCTGGCCTCAAACTCACAGAAATAAGCCTGCCTCTTTCTCTCAAGTGTTGGGATGCAAGGCATGCTCCACTACTGCCTGGCTTCTGTATAGTTGGTTTTGTTTTTTGTTTTTTGGCTTTAGTTTGTGTGTGTGTGATAGAAACACCAGTCTCCTTTTTAACCTTTCATTTGTATTAATCTTTCGTCTTACTATTTTCTCCACTTTCTCATGACAATGATTGTATTTTTGTTTCCTAATGTTTAGATGTTGGTGGAAGGCCAGTAGTTCATTCCTGGTTGCCCAGACCCGAAATAATCACACAGAAACTATGTTATTTGCAATACTGTTTGGCTAATAGCTTAAGTGTATTGCTAGCTAGCTCTTATATTTTAAATTAATTGTGTATTGCACTGTGGTTGTGGCCTACCAGTAAGGTTCCATCCAGCATCTGTTTCCTGCAGCTATCTCCTGAGTTGACTCCATGGTTTCTCTTTTGTAGTATGAGGCGAGGGCAGGCCTTGTTCTCCGCACCCGGCTAGCTTAACTCCCTAAATAATTACACAGAAATTGCGTTCATTTAAACACTGCCTGGCCCATCAGTTCTAACCTCTTATTGGCTAACTCTCACATCCTGATCTACCCCATTTCTATTAATCTATATTACCACTTGACTGTGGCTTATTGGTGTGAGACTAATAAGCATCTGTCTCAGGCAGGAGAATCATGGCATCTACCACACTGCCTTCTTCCTACTCTGCCTACCTGATTTCTGCTCTATCAAAAGGCCAAGGCAGTTTTTTTTTTTTTTGATCTTCATAGTTCAGCCTTGCTTACATAGTGCACTCAATATTTGTTAGTAATGAGTAATACATTCTTGGGTGACAAGTACATACGTGGAAGGGACTATTTGCTTTATTGGTGGTTATTATCTTTTTAATAAGATTGTAAGGTCTTTGTAACCATGAAGATGGTAGTTGGTTAATTTTATATCTCTCCTAAAAATTACTGGTTTATTGAACACCTAGTAGTTGAATTAGATATTTTTTTGATTTGAAGGTAAATAATCATCTAAAATAGCTGCAATTGTTATTATATATGTATGTCAGGAATTCAACAATGATTTGGCTAGTAGTCTCTTCATAAGACTACAGGCTAGCATAGTCAGGAGGTTTGAATCACTTGGAGGTATGACTGAGATAAAAGAATTTTCTTGCAAGATGGCTCCTTGAGTAATGGCAAGTTTACACTGACTGTTGGTTAGAGACTCTGTGTCTTACTGTAAGACATACCACATGTAAGAGTTGTTCATGTCATCTTACATAAAGTGATAGAACCTAGAGATTCAGGATATGAGTGCTAATGTTTTTTTTTCCTTATCTCCTCTTAGAAATCCCATCCTATTATCTATGTATTGGCAATACCCAGTCCAGACTCACTGCCAAGAAGACTCCTTAAAGTCATAGGTACCAGAAAGTGAGGATCATGGAGGTACCCTGAAGGGACCACAATGAGAGAGTTGCCATTGGGATTCAGATGCTGACACACTTGCCAACTCTCACCAAATACCCACCATCATAAATATTATTCAGGCAAAAACATCCCAGAAAGTGGCTTATTTTTTAATTAGGTGAATTAGAGTTTCAAAACACTCACTTATGTTTCTTATCTGTAAGACAAAATTAAATTTCTATTGGCTTAGACAAGAAGATAAATGACAGATTTATGTAAAAGAATATTGGGAATGGACCTAAATGCTCAGATGATTGCATTTCTGTCTTTTGGTTATACCTTATACTTGTAATGGACTCCTGCTATGATGGAAAAATGGCAGATGAATACTGAGCCATGTCATTTGTGTCCATGTCTATCAATGGTACAAGAGTTTCCTGTTTGGCTCATCCTTCTGATAAAGAGGAAGATGTTGATATAAATGTGTAGGTTATTTATGGCTCACCTAAAGAGTAAGGGTACCAACACAGCAGGAACAAGGTTGGAACATGTTGGGCAGAAACTTACATTTATTATAAATAGGATTTTTGATTTAGGGTAACCATATGCACATACATTACAGAAAAGGGAATATCTAACACTGTCTGTTTCTGTAAAAAGATATTATTTTCAAAATATGTGTGTCGTTTTTAAATATTTGTAATGATTACATTACTTTAATAGTAATATTATTACAAATTAAAGCTATTATTTTTAAATTTTAAAAGAAAGCATTTAATTGGAATTTTGATTACAGTAAAGATAACTTTATATGTGAGATACTAATAGTACTCTTTCAAAAGTCAATCACAAGTAAAATAGGTTTTTAATTATTTGAATTTTATTTTATGTTTTTGGACAGTGAGATGGTTAGCTTGTTTCAACCTGACACAACCTTGGGTCATCTGGGAAGAAGAAACCATAATTCAAACAATTCCTTCATCATATTGGCTTATAAACTAGTCTGTGAAAATTTTTCTTGATTGATCATTGATGAGGGAGTGATCTATCCTACTGAAAGTCATACCACCCCTTGGTAGATGGTCTTGGTATATATATATTATATATGAGGCTGAGTATGAAATAAGAAGTAAGACAATTTGTAGCTTTCCATCATGCCTGATCCTTTAGTTCCTGGTACGGACTACAGGTTCTTGCCTTAAGTTCTTTCTCTGACTTCCCTTCAGAATAATAATAGACAGCAAGTCATGACATGAAACAAACCCTTTCCTCTTCAAGTTGATTTTTGTCAATATTTTTTCATAGTAATAGAAAACAAACTAGGATAGACAAGGGCAATTCTCGTTACTTTATAAGAAAGTCTACAAGTAGAGCTATTCAATACATAGAATGTAAATAGAATTAATTTACTTTATTTCCTTTTCATTAGATGGTAGGATCCTTACAGTTTTATGCATTGCCTCTTCTTTCTCTGCTTTCAGTGTTTGTAGTGCCCTTGCAACACACAGCAAAATCAGTAGGAATTGCAGAGTAGATAGGTAAGATTCATTATTATTATTAATACTCCATGGCATTCTGTCCAGTGTGTAGTTATCATGGTGATCAATAAGTGGTATCCATCTGCCCTATGGAGCCACTCACACATCACATTAACAAGTGTCCATTGCAATTTCAACCTACATCATTTTCCATATTTTTCATTTTATAGGCCAGATGTGAGACGTTTTTGATGGCTTATTTATTTCTCTGACTCAAACCTCCATGTGTTAGACTAAAAGTGTTCCAGGTTCTGTTGTGTTGCTTGTTAGCTTCATGGTCTTTTTCAAAGTTTATAATCTCTAGAGCCTGCAGTTTGTCCTAAATCAGAAAATAGTTACAGTGTCCACTTCCTATTAAAGTGAAAGGATCAAATAAATTAATTATCATAGATACCTGAGAACAGTTATGCACACACCAAAAGCTCAACAACACATCACACATGGGAATTCTAACATCGCTTCACAAAAAGATAGTCAGATGTCAGAGTTGAGCTATAATGCTATTATATACTCAACATTACTTTGGAGTGGGAGATTTAAGTGATACCTAATTTTTAGTGATGAGATTGTTTAGTATTTATTACAGGGTAAACACTTTGAATTCAGAGATCTGGTTTGGTAATTGTTACCATTTCAAAGCTGTATGATTTTAAATAATTTAATTTGCCCCTTGTATTACTTATATATTCTTCATAATAGATTATCATTAACTGGCTTAGAGTAACATATATTAATATATTCATTATTTCATTTTTTGTGGGTCAAGAAACTGGGACAAGTTGTTTTTGGGAGGCCCTCTGTGCACTGCTTCATGTTTGGGCTCTCATGAGAGGCTGTACTAGAAGAAGACTGCCACGAATCTTCTGTAATTTAAGAATTACTTTATTTGTTATCTATTGTATTCATGACAACTTGCTTCTTCAAGGCTACCAAGAGAGTCAGTTTGCTAGGAAGATGGACCTTAAATGATGTCATGACATCACTTTTGAAATATTCTACTAGGTAAGAGGTCTCATCACCACTAAAGAGGATGTCAGATTGGGCAAAGAACATGTGTTTGATGTAAAAATGAGTTGACTGTATTGCCGAAGTTTTCATTTTTTCTGTATAGATAGTGATGTGGTTCTTACAAAGTCCTTAATGTTCTATATGACAACGACACACTTAGCTTTATCAATGCCTATTAATTATTTGATTGCATCAATGATGAGTAATAAAAGAAATATTTAACTTAGGCTTATTTTCTTTTGGGTACAGGGGCTTACTATATAGTCTAGGTTGGCCTGGAATTCAGTATATAGATGCCGTTGGCTTTGAATTCATGGAAATATGCTTGCCTCTGCCTCCAAAGTGCTAGAATTAAAGGCCTGCATCTCCATATCTAACTCCAATTATCCTCAAGCTACTACTGCAAAGTTTTGACTATCTTTCTGTACCTCAATATTTCCCAAACTTGTATTTCTGATTCCTGAAGTCCATTTCTTCGTAGTTCAATAGGAGACACATAAGCTTTATTTACTCAATTTCTTACTTTCATTGTCTTATTTAGGGTTTCCATTGTTGTGAAGAGACACCATAACAATGGCTATTCTTATAAGTAAAACATTTAATTTTGTTATCTTGCTTAGTTTCAGAAGTTCCATCCACTGTCATCATAGTGGTAAGCATAGCAGCATTCAGGCAGATCAGAAGACAATAGGAAGTAGACCGTCTCACTGGGAGTAGCATGAGCATTGAAAACCTTAAATCGCACACTCATAGTGGCACACTTCCTCGAACAAGGCCACACCCACTCCAACAAAGCCACATATCCTAATAGCCCCACTTCCTTTGGTGGTCATTTTTTTTTTAAACTACCACATTCCAATCTCTGGCCTCAAAGGCTTGAAGCCATATCATAATGCAAAAATGCTTTTAGCTCAGATTCAACTGTCCTCATAGTCATTCACAGTTTTAATAATGTTTAACAGTTAAACATTAAAAATCTATGCTTAGAGTCATGAAATCTCTTAACTGCAATCCCCCATCAAAATGAAAAAAAAAAACAAGATCACAAACTTCTACATATAATGGCACAGAATATACATTACCACCCCAGAACATAGGGAAGGAAGCAGAGTGAAGAAATAGTTGACCAAATCAAGACTGAAACACAGTAGGGGAAATTACAAATCTCATCTCTATGTCTACTCTCAAAACATTCTTTGCATTTACATTTCCTTTCAGCTCTCTTTACTGTGGCATACTATTTCCGCAGAGGCTGGTTCTACTCCCTGTTAGCATGTTTTCTCAACAGATAGCCCATAATTCTAGCATCTCTAACACCTTGGTTTATCCAAGGCAATCCAGGGTTCAAATTTACAGTTTCATGAATTGTCTGTCTTGGCCTCCATTCAGGGACACTCCTGACACACGCCTGGCCTTGGCAAATTTCTTAGTCTCAAGGGCAAATTCCACAGCCCCTTTCTTCTGTCCTTAACTCTGAAACCACATGTTTGAAGCTGTCAAGTTCTGCTGCTTACTGGGAATGGAATATGGCCCATTGTTCAATTACATCTTCACCAGCTTTCTGTCCTTCACTATCTAAATTTGACTGTCTTAAAATTGGGTCTCTAGACCAGACTAGTCTCAAACTCAGAATCTACTACCTTCTGGCTTCCTAGTGCTGAAATGAAAGGCATGAACCACCACACCTGGCTTTAAGCTTTTCTTTAATTCCTTTTTAAAATTTGGAGACTTATCTGGGTGGGATCTTGCCCTGTGGCAACTATTCCACTTATTTCATTTCTTAATCTGCTTATATCTTTGAACATAGGATTTATTTAGCTCTATTCTACTTCCTTGTGCCTCTTTTCTCAATCTGTACATTTTGTATTTTACCTTGCTCAGCTTGTTCCTTTTCATTTTAAATCATTATAGGAGTTACCTCTAGTAACCACAAGGCAGAGTCTATACTAGGTTGTTTCAAAATTTTCATTGCCAGTGGAATTAATCTAAAACTCTTTAGCCTCTCGCAGACTCCAGACAATGGCAAAAAAGCAGCCACATTCTGCAGGAAAATAGCACAAGAATGATCTCTAGGTAGCACATTAGTTTTCTTTCTTCTCCTTTGTAACCTTTTGAGCAAGGCCCCCATAGTTGATCAAATCACATTCAACACCACTGTCTTTCATGCTTGCCCATTAAGCAGTGCTTAAAGAATCCCACTGCTTTCCTAACCCAAAGTGCCAAAGCACCAAAGTCTAAATTGTTCCAAACAAAAACATGATCAGACCTATCACAGCAATACTCCAGTCCCTGCTACCAACTTCTGTCTTAGGGTTTCTGATGCTCTAAAGAGACACCGTGACCATGGCTACTCTTAAAGGAAAACATTTACTTGGGGTGGCTTGCCTAGTTTTAGAGGTTCAGTGCACTACCAACATGGCAGCACACAGGCAGACATGATGCTGGCTACATGTTGATCAGGAGGCAACAGGAAGTAGACTGTGTCATTGGGAGTAGCTTGAGCTTTGGGGATCAAAGCCCACACCCACAGTGACATACTTCCTCCAACAAGGCCACACTTACTCCAACAAAGCCACACCTCCTAATAGTGCCACTCTTTTAGGGGGCTATTTTCCGTCAAACCACCACAACTATTGTACTGATGAATCAATTTTTTTTAATGACCAAAAGCATGAATAACGTTTCTGCCTTTTGTCCCTTCCTTTATTTCTTTTCCAAATAGAACAAGTTGTAAGTTTTGTTTTCCTATGACAAAAATAATGCCTAAGTAGAATTTAATAATTGAAAAAGAGCTGAGGCACATTTTGTAGGTGAAGAACATAAGGTTTTAGGCAGCCTCTCATAGGAGGCTCGTAGCTCCAGATCTTCTGATGTGAACACATAGCGTACACTATGGCACTATTGCCATAAAGTGGGGAGGTAGGAGTTGGGAAGCAATAGAAAGGAGAAATAACAGGGTACAAGTGATCTTATCAGACAACAGGAAAGGGAAGGCTCATTGAGGAAAGAAAGTAAGGTAAATATAGAAAAAGGAAGAAGAGGTGGAAGGGAAATATCATAATACAAATGATCTTATTGGGGAAATGGAAAAATGGGGCTCTTTAGAGAGGGAGAAAAATACAGAAAACTGAAGGAGGGGTGTAATATAAGAAGAAGGATATCTGAAAAAGTTGTAAGAACTCAGACTATTGACTATTTTTTTAAAAAAAAAACTATAATACACACACACATGCATGCACACACAGTGAACTTTCCTCATCTGGGCTGATAATTCTCCATCCAAGAGACAACTACCACCCAATAACAATTCTAATACGAGACATGAGAAGACCTCTTTGATCAGTGCTGTCCAAGAGATTCCCAAAACATAAAACCTATCTCTATTGGTCTTGGTTGACTCCTAGAATTGGAACACAAATTCTTGTTGCAGAAGGCACCATGTACTTCTTAAAAAGGGCACACAGGACCCTGAGATGGGACTTACCTAAATATCCCCTCCCTGTGAACTAGCTTTCATGGTATCTAAAGGCAGCATAAAAACTTCCAAAGGAGGGAGGGATGCCTATCCATCTATGATGCCTAGGAACCATACCAGTGACCAGCATGGCACAATCACTCTAAGGCTAAAATAGTGGCAGGTAGCTCTTGGTAGTAACAAGAGCTCTCTAATTGGACTAAAGACCCACTCAACAATAGAGAAAGCATGCCTGGTAGTGGAAAACTAGTCAACTACTCAGGACCAGTGAAGTCATGGATCTTGGAGGAAAACATATAACCACTACTTTAGGAAACAAACATAATCCCTAATTATATTCTACATACTTGTCTTTATTCCTACAGATAATTGTAGCTAGTCCTTGCCCCACATCAATGATTTTTTTCTTTGCAGCATATAAAGATTATTATCTATAAACCACAGTTAGCCAAGGCACATCATTGTGGAGCCCAGTCCCAGGGCATGCATCTGCAAAATACTCTCAAACCTAAAGTTCGAGGAACATTGCAGAAGAGGGGGAAGAAAATTGTAAAGCCATAAGATTAGGGATTTTCTGTGAGACTGTGTCTCCTAGTAATGTACAAAACTACATTCATAATGTCTAACCAGCTTGGCTATATAAACATTAGCTGAACAATGATAGTGACAATAGTCATGCAAAAGAAGATAGGGGAGGCCTCAACCTTACACAAAGAACTACAGGAAACCAAAGAATGCTGAAAATGGGAGAAATAGTCTTGCTCAGAAAGAAAACACCAATTGGTTATCCAGTATCAAATGGTTAGCCCTTAAAAGATATATACAATTAACAGTATGCAGACTGAGCAGGTTATATATGTATATTTATATACATATATATATATATGTGTGTGTGTGTGTATACATATGCATATAATAAGAATTAGTGAAAAAGGAGGGAATGAACTTGAAACTGAGCAAATTTATGGGGGCTTAGAGGGAGAAAAGAGAAGGTAAAATTATGTAATTATAATCTCAAAATAACAAATATCAAGTCCTGTATTTTAATGATGAGTCTTCTGTTTTATGCAACTGTACTATTTCAACACACCTTTGGAGACTCTCAAATAATACTTACCATACTGATGTTTAACTTGTGTCTATCATAGTCTGTGGGTTTCTAGAGTCATTACAACTTTTCAAAAATTATTCTATTGGGAATTTAAGACTAAGGATTAAAATGCTAGGAAGATATATTCACTATCTCTTGGTGGAACATTTTTATAAATACTCATTTGAGAGAATTCAAATCATACTTGGTAGGTAAGAGTACTGCATTGATATTGAAGGCCAGCTTGGTTTGGAATATAAAGGAGGATAAGTTATAAGTATGAATGATGAACTGACATTTATTTTCTTAAAACCTTACTAAAAGTATAATAAAATACTGAGTTTGATCGTCAAGTCACAACTAATGAAAACCAGCCATAAATCTGTACAAGTATATAAATCATTGTGTTTGGGCCTTTGGTAACAGGCAACACAAAATAATTATTCCAGGTAAAGGAAGATTTACTAATGGAAGCCCAAGGTTTCTCTGGCTTTTGCCCAGGACACACTCTGAACTGTATATTGCAAGGATCTAGAATCTAAGAATGTAAAGCTATGTTTCTCAGTCAACTAAAGAAGCTAAAGTACTACCGTGGTTTGGATCTACAATGTCTTCCAAAGATCTTTGTGCTAAAGACTAGGTCCTTAGCCTGGGAAGTAATAGAGTTTATTATGTTGGTCCTAGATGGATGTATTCTGAACATCTAGGGGTGTTCCCTTGAACAGAATATTGGCAATTCAGGCCCTCCAGTTTTTCACTCCCTTGTTCCCCAGACACCAGAGGGTAAGCAGTTTCTCTTATAATGGGTTCTATCCATGTTGATTGAAGGTTGGCCTAGGTCTGAATCCTCTGAGAGTCTGTGGTTCATTTAAGATCATTTCCTTTGGAAGTTGATCATATCATTATGTTAGTGTAACAAAAACAATTAAATACAGTCACCAAATGACTATTGCCTTAAAAAAAACACTGAGCACTAGAGGTAAAGGATTGCGTCACCATTATTATTAATTAATTAATTTTCTGGAACAGAGACTCCCAGTAAGTTTCTTTCTCACTGAGTTGTATTTACAAGAACAGTGTAAGGCTATTTAGAATTAACAAAGAAAAGTGAATAGATGTGCCATCAGAAGTGAGAATTTAAACAGAACTGACTGATGTTAGAATTAGAATTTGGGCCCACATAGAATAATTTCCTGAACATTTGGGGATTCTAACTGAGCTCTATGAAAGCAACATTCCTTGGAAGTGAAGGATTTGTAATAGTTCCTTCTCTGAAAGCATGAGATCTATTTGGTGTATTTAGGCCTGTTCTGCAACAGCCTTCACCAAGCTAACAGAGTTTAAACTGGCCTTTATAGTTGAGGAATTAGAGGTACCGCTCACAGTAGATTTTCAAAAGACATATCTTTGGTTTTCTACAGATCAATCTAACAGCATTTAAAATCAAGGCTAAACAACACAACTTAGAAGATGATGAGTTTATAATTGATATGCTTATCATTATAAGCTTAGCAAATTCTTCAGAAGAAAATGATAGATTCCCTAATCTCTACAATGTTATTATCATTGTATAATATCAACAAAAGTAACTGGATGTGCCTTTGCACAGGAAAATGTAATTGCTACCAAAAGCAAAATAGACAAATATTAGACACATCATTCAAGGTGCCCTGATGGAGGAGTTATCAGATTAGTTTATTCTCTGAAGAAACTAATATGAACATGTACAATTATAATAAAGCATGTTCAAGTAATTAATAGAAAATAGCTAAATACATGAATACATTCCTCTGAAAAAATGAAAATAAACTAAACCTAAATGAAAAATCTAGAATGTGGTAAATATGACAGCCATAATGAAAAGTTAACTGAATGAGCTTAGTAATAAATTGGATGTAGAGAAATGTAGAGTCAATAAGTGTCATGACAAATAGAAATTAACCAATTTAGAAAAGAAATGCAAAAGATTAAGTACATTATGAGAATTAAACAGATCTGATGATAGAATTAATTGAAATTTCAGAAGAAGACACTGAATGGTTTTGAAACATGTGAATAACAATGCCTTGTTTTTTTTTTTAAATGTAACGTAAAATAACCCTAAAAGATAAAGATGCTTAGCTTTTTTTTTTTTTTTGGTTTTTTTGAGACAGGGTTTCTCTGTGGCTTTGGAGTGATGCTTAGCTTTTTAAAGAAGAACAACATTGCACAAAGACATATTATCTACTAAAATCTAAAGGCAAAGAAAATAATATTGAAACCATAGATGAAATGTATAAAAAGAAACAATGTTACCAATAATTGCTTCTTTCTCCAGATGACATGCTTTAATGTCATGAGAACTCACAACTCAGTTTAGAATTGAAAGTATAATTAGTGAGATCCCAGAAAAGCATTATCCGATAAATGGCAGATGAGACTGTACATCAGCAGCTGACTGAACGATGTTATAAGACGTGCTGCCGCATGCTTCCCAGAACCACACGTAACACTGAATGTGTACGAATCGGAGAGAAATTTGGAAATGTGAAAATAATAAAAGAAATTTTGTTTTTCTTGTTGTAAGTTATTAAAGAGTTTAGAATGCAGGATAAAAATTGGTGCCAGGGTAAAGGAATACCAGCAATGGAAAATGAAAGGCACTGGGGATGACATCTATTAAGTGAAAACAGCAAAGTACAAAATGAGAATTTGTCAGTGACGATGGGAGAAATAAATAATAGAGAGTATTAAGTGTGGATTGTGAGGTACAATATGTGAACCTAAATAGACCATCATATGGAGAAAGAATACTGTAAATACTGAGCCAGTAACTAAAAATAAAAGATATGTAGCCAATAAACCAAAAGGAGGCATAAAGTAGAAACAAATCTGCCCAATTCACGCAATAAGACACACTCAAGAAGAAAACAGGAATAAAGATCAGAGGAGACAAACAAAAAATTAACAAGAATATGTGCTCAAATCTAACCATTTCTATGATTATATAAACTAAACTAAACTTTTAAATTAAAAGCAAAGATTAGTAATGGTGATAATAATTCCAAACCAGAGATATGTAGATGCATACATGACCTATAAATAAATTTACAGATTAAAAGACAAAGGACATGATCACATAATGTGGAGATGCTAATCAAAGTAAAGCCTTGATCATATAATACCTTTAGGCAATAGAGACTTAAGGCTGAGAAGTAGTAGTGATCAAGGGAAATTTTATTGCAATATGGTCATAAAGATGTAAGTTTGCAGTAGCAACATCTTCAAATTCATGAAGCAAAATTTGGAAGAACTAAATGAAAAAGGTAAATAAATGTGTGATAATTGTTAGTGGTTTTGACAATTTCCCCATCTCATTAAGATGACAGAAATGGGATTAATATTAGTAAAAATTTAAAACCTATGAGCAACACTGCCAACCAAATTGACAATTGCAAAACACTAAAAAACAAAATCAATATTATTTTCAAGTTAACATATGCTTATGAAAACATGCTAAACAATGAGCCATGCACTGAGCTCATTTTATTTCATGATATTGAGATTTTATTATATTTAGTATTAGGCAACAATAGAGTTAAATTCAAAACCAAAAAATTTAAGACAACTAAGATTTTTAAATGTATGGAAATTAATTATAAGCTTTTAGGTATCCCAAAGATGACAAAAAAATTTAGAAGAAAATCACAAATATTTTTTTGAGTTATAATGCAACTATCATAGACATTAAGGGACAACTTTAAGAAGTGTTTTACATTGGCTCATAGTTCCATGAGAATGACACCATGGCAGAGACGACAGGACGTCATGAGTGTGAGGGAGCTGACCACCCACAGCATTCAAAAAGCAGAGACTAGACAGAAAGTAGAACCAGGCTATAAAACATTAGGACTTGCCCCTACTGATCCACTTCCTCCTGAAATGCTCTGTCTCCTAAAGGTTTTGGAAACTCCCAAAGCAACACCCCTAAGAACCAAATTTTCAAACAGATAAAACTGTTTTTCACATTCAAAGCTAAAGGGTGGTTTCTGGATAGAAAATACCAAGGCATTTTAAGTATTGGAGGTCCGCTTGAAATGGAGGAATTTTTAAAAAACTGATACAGGTTTTTACTGATGAACTAACATAACAACAATGAATTAGCAAAACAACAATAAATTAAGCATACGGTATTCTGGTGACAAAAATATTATAACCCAACAAATCAGAGTAAACAAGATGGAGGAGAAAAACAAAATTAAGGGTTTTTTCTTTTAAGAGGTTAAAATGTTAGGAAACACCTCACTATTATGCTAAGATCAAAAATTGTCAATAACATAAAATAAAAGAATACTTTAAAACTTTTTGTAGGTAATGAAGAGTATATAACAAATAATATGAGCATAAATGCAGTAATTTAGGCAGAGTGCCTACCAGCCTGGAAAGATTCACTTGACCTAAAGCTGAATTCATAATGAAGTAGGAAATATCAGTAGTTCTACATCCTTTTTAAAAATTGGAAATAAGAAATATACCCCCAAGAAAACTTAATGTTCATTTAATTCACTGGTAAATCCTTCAAAAATTTATGGAGTAGAAAATATAAACAAATCTTGGTCAACTTGTTTATAGGATGCTAACAAACTGGCTAAGGATGAGCAAAGATATTTTTGTGAATCTCTCACAAAAGAAGGCAAGACAAATAGTCTATAAAATCATGAAAATAACATTTGTAGGCATCCCATAATTAAAAAATTAAACAATAAGGAAAAAATATTTTTCACCCATGAAAGTGGTCAAAGATAGAAAGCAAATAGAAGTCTTATAGCTTGTTAATGAGATTAAAAGAAAAAGATTTTCAGTGCTTATAATTCACATTTGTTGGAATATTTGTTCTTTTGATGACCAATTTCTTGAGTTATTGTATATTTTGGAGATCAGACCTCTGTCTGATGTAGGGTTAGTAATAATTTTTTTTCCGATTCTGTAGACAGGTCGTTTTGTTTTGTTGCTCATATCCTTTGCTTTAGAGAAGCTTTTCAGTTTCAGGAGATCCCATTTATTAACTGTTTCTCTCAGTGTCTGTGCTGCTGGGGTTATATTTAGGAAGTGGTTCCCTGTGTCAGTGCGTTGAAGTGTACTTCCCACTTTTTCTTCTATGAGGTTCAGTGTGGCTGGCTTTATGTTGAGGCTTTTGATCCATTTGGACTTGAGTTTTGTGCATGGTAATAGATATGGTTCTATTTTCATTCTTCTACTGTGGATATCCAGTTATGCCAGCACCATTTGTTAAATATGCTTTCTTTTTTCCATTTGTTTAATACAAATGGAGTACAGACCTAGACAGAGAACTCTCATCAGAGGAATATAAAATGGCTGCAAGAGACTGAAGGAAAGGTTCAACATCCTTAGTCATCAGAGAAATGCAAACCAAAACAACTCTGATATTTCATCTTACACCTAAGAATGGCCAAGATCAAAAACACTGATGACAACTTATGCTGGAGAGGTTATGGGGTAAATGGAATACTACTGCATTGCTGGTGGGAAGGCAAGCTGGTACAGCCCCTTTGGATGTCAGTGTGGTGATTTCTCAGAAAATTAGGAAACAACCTTCCTCAAGACCCAGTAATATCACTTTTGGGTATATATACAAAGGATGCTCAATCATGCCACAAGGACATGTGCTCAACTATGTTCATAGCAGCATTGTTTGTCATAGCCAGAACCTAACACCTAAACGCCTCTTGACCAAAGAATGGATAAGGAAAATGTGGTACATTAACACAATGGAGTACTACACAGCAGAAAAAAATAACGACACCCTGAATTTTGCAGGCAAACGGATGGAGCTAGAAAATATCAATTTGAGTGAGGTAACCCAGACACAGAAAGACAATTATCACATGTCTTCACTCATAAGTGGTTTTTAAACATAAAGCAAAGAAAACCACCCCACAAATCACAATCGCAGAGAACCTAGAAAACAATGAGGACCCCAAGAGAGGTATACATGGATCTAATCTACATTGGAAGTAGAAAAAGACAAGCTGTTCTGAGTAAATTGGAAACATGGGGACCTTGGAAGAGGGTTAAAAGGGAGAGAAGAGGCAGGGAGGGGAAAAGAGAAAAATGTAGAGCTCAATAAATTCAACAAAAAATACACAGCATTTGACCCCAAAACATGCAGAAATAACACTCAAAGCACCTTTTTTAACAGTTGTTAAAATTGACAACTCTATTAATATTCAGTGATGGGAAATATATAATCCAATTATTCAACATTGATGCAAGAAAATACCACTTGTCATTCATTGATGCTATGAGAAAATACTTGGTGGAGACAACTGGGGAGGAAGCATTTGTTTGGACTCCAGATGGGGGGGAGGGCCTTGGGTATCCTGCCCCATCTTAAGGAAGCAGGGGGAGGGAGTTGGGGTAGTGTGGGAGCGGGAGGGCCTGGGACAAGGGGAGTAAATGTACATTTTTCTTTTAACAATAAAAAAGAAAAAAAAGATATCAGAGATGAAAGCCTGTTACAAATGGGAAAGTCAAGTAAAGTAGGCTGTTCAAATCCCATTAGAGAGAGGAGGCAAGAGAGAGGGACTGAAGGAGAGAGGAAGGGTGATGAGAAGGGAAAGAAAGAGGAGAGAGAGAGCAAAAGAAGATGTAGAGGCAGAGAAGGAGGAGGAGGAGGAGGAGGAAGGAGGTTAGTGGGCACTAGTGGTCTGGAAACCCAGTATAACCTTCGATGACATACTTTCCGTGGACATACTTTTTTTTTTTACATGTGCTGCACATCCCAAAATTTCCATGACATCTCAAAATTTTGCTACCAGCTGGGGACCAAACATTCAAAGCACAAACCTGTGAAGAAACATATTGTATTCAGTCCACAGCAGCCACTCAAAAATATGCATGGTCATCATAGGGTTGCAAAAAACACAGGAAATGATGGAGCCTGATTTCTACCCTATTTTTCTGGCCGCGCATTCTGATTTTGTTGAATATGGCAGGCCTATACACAAAGATAAGAAGGCAGTAAGCGCCTGGAGATGTTTGGAGTTATTTTGGGAATTGAATGCTATGGATATTTTTAAGGGAAAGATATCAGATGGTTATCCAGTTGTGAACGTAATAAAGTGGTTTGCAGGTGGGGCAGGAGGAAATGTTATGTTTAGATTATCACAAGAAATTTGACAGGTTTGTGGCAGAGATAAAGCTGACAATGACGAAAATAAATTACAAAGGAATATATCTGCAGCAATGAGACAAAAAAAAATTAGCTAAAAACTCTCTCAACACGTTTGAACTATGGAAACAAGACCAAAAAATACATGGTCTCCTTGTGACCAAAGGTATGCAATTAGCTTAGCTCATTTCTGTATGTCTGTTGATGCTGATAGAGAATTTGAAAATTGTGTTGTCAACACAACATTTAATCTGCTCTTAGCAGCTCATAAACAACACTTTGATTAATTGTTTCAGTTGGTGTCTTCTGGACAAGATTTACAGAGCTCTGTTTATTCGGATGAAAAATAGAGACAAGTTTCCAGGACAAGGGGAGGGGGAAATGAAAAGAGAGCCCCCACCCTGTTTGCAATAGAAGTTAAGAAATGTCTTTAAATCAGCACTTTAAATGCTTGTTTCTTGAAGACGAGAATTTCTACTAGTGGCAAGAGACAAACTCAATGTCAAGGTGGAGTAATTCTGGAGGGACAGAGGCAGATTGCCAGTGGAAGAGAGCACTGTAGGGAAGGACGGACCAGTGAAGCCTGAGGCAGAGGGTGACTTTCCGAAGTAGTCAATTATTTTCAGAAACCACTTGGACAATGATACCTAAAAAGTCTGCCATGCAAAATCTCTGGGGATCACAGAAGCATCATGGTAAATAAATTCCATTTCAACTATTTCATTTCCAGAAAAAAAAATGATCAAGGCTATGGAAACTATAAATGAAGTCTAAGTATAAATAAAAATGTGTATTATTATTGATATCATTACAGAATGAGAGATTGCATTTTCATTTTCTCATATTATTGCATGAATTATAATTTCCCCCCCAGGTCCCGAGATCTTTTTATTTGAGCGGTTTCTATTAATTTTGGCTTTGAAATAATTTTCTATTGAAGTGTGCCTTTTAATCAGCACCTCTCTACCTTTGTTGATTTATCCTAGACCAAGATCAGTGAGCAGAGTTCTGAAATTCTGTTTATGGAGTACATCTTGCATCACTTTGAAACACTGTTCATCCAGGAAGTTAGGCATAAAACCTGGCATTGAATGTCATTCGGAATAAGGCTCCCTCATGGCAACGATTGCCATTCCAAATAAGGCTTTTGCATAGCAATTATCACCCAAGATATACAGACAGTCTGAGGCTGATAGGGAAAAGAGATCCAAGAAAATAGCTATCTACTAATTTCAGGACTATTAGATATGTAAACAAACTGGCATCACAATTCCTTCTTCTATCCGTTCCCTTTTGTGCGTGTCTTCTCTCTCAGGGCTGAGAATGATTTTTATGAGCTGTGTTTCGGAATGCACACATTTGTGAGGTTTATGCCAACTGTTTCCTTTGTCATTCACATCTGCATCTTCTGATAGGATGAAGAGTCAACAAGAAAGTAGATTTGATTCTGTTCCTTTGACAAATTGGAGTTCACTTGGGGACACCATTGGAAAAATCCCAAGCATTACATATACACCAGAAAAGCCAAAGCCGAGTTTTCCACCAGGAACAGATGTGCATTTTAAGTTATAAATGGACCAGCTGAAAATATTAACCAAGATTCAGAGTTTAGTATTTGTACTGACCTTGACACCTCTCCTCATTGCCTCGTTCTTCATGGGGACAATTACTTTAGCTGAGAATGCCATCCAAACCCTCCATTTTAGATCTATTTTGAGCACAGAATTCCTGCAAATCATTGCTCCATAAAAATTACAATATTAAAGGCACCAAGGTGTATGGGTATCTAATTGCAGTGATTGTTCTGAAAAATAATTCACATAAATCTCCTTTAGGGCCTTCTTCATGTTTGATGAATTTCATGTACTCACTTAAAACTGAAAGGATTTCAAAGCATTGTTCTACAAAGGATTATTAGAAATTATTGTATATGAAAAGAGAAAGGGTGAAGGAAAGCAATTTGAGCAATTTATATTGTAAAAGAAACTTCAAGCTTTTAATTCCAGGATGGCAAAAAAAAAATCAACTGACTAAAGTCCTTGTGAGTCTGGAACTTTCTGTTTCATGCATGGCTTCCCATCCCCACCCCTTTAGAACAACAATTGGTTGGAAGCATTATTGTTTGTACAAGCAATATGCTGACAGACTCTAAATGTAACATAGCCCTTCTGAAAAATGAGGGAAGCATGTAATCATACAAAGAGGAAAATACCTAGTGATTTCCAATCTTCTGAAAATAGTAGTCTTCTATTGGGTTTATTTCATGATTATAAAAGCCTAATAACTGGGATAGCTGAAAGCAAATGTGATTTATTAGGGTCTCTCACGCAGGAGATAAACCCATAATGTGCAGACAAACATTTTAAAGGGGTATGCTAAAAAGAAAATTGTCAACAGCATGCTTACTGTGTAGCTTGAGAATGTGATGATTTGAGACTCGGAAATACCAGAGTTGATGAATGGTAGAAGCAAAATTATAACTGTTGTTCCATGGTGAGATAAACTTTCAGTTCTGTGAAGAAAATATAGATTACTGAAACTGATTGCAAGCAATCAGCACTATCTATTCTTCTCCCCTAACTGAGCAATGTTTGAATTTGTGCCTTTCAGGCAAATGCATTAATAACATTTAGCCACTAGATATTTGTGGAAGAAATTGGAAATTATTTTTAATTTGTTGGTTTGGTGAAGCGATAATATATTGAGCCATAGGAAGGGGGTAAAAAAATAACCCCTTGGTATATGATTTCTATTTGCATATGTAAATCTATTAATGTGCACACAACCATGTTATTCTTATAAAAGCTCCTATACAAAGAAAAGGGTTAAAAGACAGGAAGATTTTTTTTTAAAAAAAATGTATGACCATGCTGCGAAATATGAATTTAGTACATAACTCATTGGAGGTTCCAGTGAGTTATGGGCCTCATTTACTGCACATTACAGGCATTTTCTCCATATTTCTTTTCAACAAGGCATACGGTTTAAATTGGTTTCATGTTGGGTTTTCTAGGATCTTTCACGGATTGCTTTCTGCAACAAACTCTAATATCCCTGCTCTTTTAATTCCACAGTAAGAGGCTATTAAGTGCTGTTCTTTAATTACTGTGTGAGGCAGTGCCTCAGGATCATGTTCTTTAATAGCCACAAACAGTCTAGGCATTAGATTCAAGCATGCATGGGGAGGTGACACACTTAAAGGAGATGGTCATTATCCACAGAAGAAGGTGAGCAGATAGAAACTCAGTGATGGGGGTGCACGGCAGAGAGCTATGGGCACGTTGGGATGAAGCATTCAGACCTGCCTTCTTTGGACCAGAGAGGAGACTGTGAAAAGCAACAATATCCTGAAGGGTTAAGAATATTAAAGGACCCCATTTCCCATAACTTAGCTCATAAATCATATTTTCAGGTACTTTACATGATTTATGAGAGGCTGCCTGTCTGCACGATCAGTAAGTTGCATTAAAATGGCAATTGGTGCTTCCAAAACAGAACCTTATGATAAGAATCCAAATCTCAGAGAAGGCAAATCTCCACAGACCAGTCAACCAAAAGCTAGAGTAAAATGGTAGCAACTACAGTTTTTTTTTAATTTTTTTTCCTTTGTTTAAAAACAAAGTTGCAAAAATCAGACTATTTAGAAAGAAAAACATTGGGCTAAAATCACGATTCTTGAGCTTTATTTGTTGTTGTTGTTGTTGTTGTTATTTTTTCCTGTGACCTTAATCGAGTCATTTACTTTTTTGTGTTATGTTGGTTTGTTTGCTAAATAAAAGAGTTGAGGCTTAAAGTCCCTACATACACACACATACATAAGTCCCCTAATCTTTTAGTCCTATGTATGACATGCAGTGGCATTTCATTTGTATTTTAATAAATAAAGTTTGCCTGAAAATCAGAGAGTACAAGAGTCAGCCGCTGGCTCTTACCTCAACTTCAGTCTGAAAATGGCAATTCTGCCTTCAGGAATCTCAGAATGAGACTGTGTCTGAGAGCTGCCTCCTCCAGTTTTATAAGCCTCTTTTGGGCTGGGATTAAAGGCGTGCAGCACTAAGATTATATATGCACCTCCCAGTTTCTGTAGCAAGCAAGTGTGGCTACTGGGATTAAAAGTGTGTATTACCACTACCTGGTCTGTAAGACTGATCAGTGCGGCTGTTTTACTCTCTGATCTTCAGGCAAGCTTTACTTATTAAAGTACAAATGAAATGCACTACAAGGACAGGGATGTAAACTGCACAGTCCCCAAATAATTTACTGATAGACTACTCGTTACAAGTGCTTAATTAAATATTGTGTGCATATATTCCATATGCACATTATTATTTATTATCCATGTGTATATTGTATGTTCTTACACACGTATTCTTGCTTATTATTTATCTGTATATTATATGTTCTTTCATAATTGTGTATTTGTACATGTGTCATTTAAATGGTATTTTTTAAAAGTGAAATTTGTGAAAGGAGCTATCACAGATATATTCTTGCACATATCGAAAATATGAATGCACGCATTCACGAGTAGATATGCAAGAAATGCTTATAATGGAATAATACCTCTACTGTGATGCATTCTTAAGTAATTGGTCATTTTTCCAACCACCTGCTTTGAGGTTCTTGTTACTTAATCTTAACTCCTGTTTTGAAAATCATAAATGCAATGGCATAGCAATATCACATTTATGAATGAGATTATAAAATGTAATCAAGCACTCTCTCCAATATTGTATTAAATATAGACAGCAAGTAGGCTGCTTTAGAAATAAAAACTTATATTGGAAATTACTTGACTTTGTAACTGAGGCAATAAAAGATCAAAAGAGGAGTTGATCAAGGGTGACTTGTCGCTTTATATTAGTGAGAGTAATTTCAACTTGAAGGGAGAATGCAGATTCATAGCTTTGTTGTTAGACCTGTTTTGAAATGGCTCTCTTCCATGTCTGGATTTGGTATGAGTGCCTGGTATGTGTCGAGAAGTGTTCTGAACACAGCCAAATGCCCAGGTGTCCCAGTGATCTCTTTAAAAGGCATTCTAACCCATGAGGATTTCTTGAAGTTGATTTATTTGAACATGTTAACAAAGAGAGTGACTAAACAGGCCCCTCTCTGGTTGATAAATATGAGTCTGTTTTTAAACAGTGAACCAACTTACAATGAGTAAATCTAAACTTTTCATGATGAACAAGGATATATACTTGACTTTTACCACAATAAACAGTATACTGACCTTGTTTCCTCAAAGGCAGTTACTTTCTTTCTGTATTCCATAGTAAGAATTATCTCAATCACAGTCTCTTTCTCAGACACTTTAAGGATCAGCAATCCTTTAGATCTGGTCACTGGGATGATTGAGCCTTTTTGTTTAACTTTTAGCTTCTTTGCTTATTGTTTCTTTGGTCTAGCCTAGTTCTCAAACTGTGGGTCATGACTCCTTTGGTAAACCTCTATCTCTAAAAGTATTTATGATTCATAGCAGCAGGATAATACCAGTCATGATGTAACAAAAAAAATAGTTTTATGGTTGGGGTCACAAAAACATGAGGAACTGTATTAAAAGGTCAGAGCCTTAGGAAGGTTGAGAATGACTATCTAGTTAGTATGTATTCTTTGACTCCGGATTCTATTAGGTTTTGGCTCAGCATCTCTCTTTTAATGAAGCTCCAAGAAGCACATTTGTAAGTCATAGTTAAATTTTATACATGAAGTGAACCCATACACACACATGCACACACATACAAACACACACATGCACAAGTATAAGTGCTTAAGTAATTCATAAGCAGAATATTATTTTTCCTGGAAACAATGGACTTTGTTGAACTCATTGCAAGGCAGATTTTTTTCAACACCACATTAGAAATACAAACCTGAAGCTAAAAGAACATTTATGAAGGAGAGAAGTCAGAAATCCATCAGGACCTATAGATTTATAGTTTTTCCAAAGACAGCTCCATATTTATAGCCTGCATCATGAGTGTATGTCTGTATCAAAATGGTCAACATGTAATTCTACATAGCCAGTCTTTAACTGAGAAGAAGAAAAATAGAGGGTGAAAGGCACAGCATTAGCATTTAATACTTGGACATATATATTATTAAATTTTAAAAATAAGAATGCATTGATATTGCAAGTAAAATATTAAAGGTATTGATATATGTTAAAAGATTTTGATCAACTAAATGATCTAAAAGTCATGGAGAATTGACTTTTATTTAAATTTTTATTATGTTTATTCATTTATGGGGGGAAGGGGTTACTGTTTTTCTCATGGGAAAGACAAAGGAAAATTTTCAAGAGTCAGCTATCTTCTTTTCCATTGGGGGTCCTAGGAACTGAACAAAGGTTGAGAGCCTGACCCCACGCACCTTTACTTGCTGAGTCATCCACAGGCCCTCTACTTTTACAATAATTAACTTGCAACTTACTATTTATTTTCTCTTAAGCCCCATGTTTAAAGTAGTAAGACTGAGCATATGTAAGTGGTTGTAGCTCAATTGCAGAATGCTTAATAATTACCTAATCTTACTTTTCTTCTTTTAAAGGTGTTTTATGCTTTTATAATTAATTATGTATTTCTGAGAACTTCATACATAAGCATTGTATCAATATCACCTCCATCTTTTCCTTCTCTAAACTCTTTCTGTGTCGTCTTCCAAAATCCATGATATATTCTTTAATTATTACTGATGAGACTGCCCAGTTGTATTTCATTCACCACCTTTGCCTTTATGGTGTTTGACCCCTGCTTTCCACAGTGATCTCCGAGCCTTTGGAGAAGGAAGTGCAGTATATATTCCATTTAGGACTGAACACTCTGTAGTCTCTTATTTTCTTCACTTTAGCCAGTTGTGGTTACCTTTGTTCATCATCGTCTTTAGAGAAAACAAGCTTCTCTGAAAAGGTTTGAGAGTTGCTTTAATCTATTGATAAGACAGTAAGTCATTAGGATTCAGTTTACTATTAAGTCCACTTTGCAGAGTAATAGCAGGGCCAATGATCTGTCTACTTACAGGTTTACAGCCCGGGAATAGAGTGATGTATGAATTTCACCCTCTGGAGCAGGACTTAAATCTAAGAAAAGTAGTTGGTTACTCTCCTGATGCTCATGCAACTATTGTCCCAGGGGACACAACCTTGTAAGCCAATCTTTATTATAATTTTAAGAGTTGATTTTGTTTCTAATAGCATGAGTAGTACCTTCTGCCAATGTGAGAGCAAGCTAGTAGTAATGGAGCTTCCAGGTGATGTTTACCTTGACTGTATCAGGTTCTATGGCTCAGCTACATGGTGTCTTCATCGATACACTCTTACTGTCAAGTTTTTGATGGGAAACAATAACATTGGCCCTTGTCTGTACTGTTTGAGGGTCCATGGGACCTCACTAGACAACAGCTCCAAAGCGGACAAGTTATTCGTGGCATTAGACTTTTCATTTGTCAGCCTGTGGTTAGGCTTGTTGTCATCCCATTAAATGATAATTACATTTTAATTCCATATATATGTAATTATATATACACACATACATATTTTTGGAATCTTCAGTGGTAATAGGTTTCTACAAAATTGTTTTGGAAGGGTCTTTAGAATAATTTCTCCCTCCCCACTTTTGTCTTCTACTCTGCTTCAAAATCTCCCACCCCAATTTAGCCCTTTCTACTCCATCAGTCCCTGCTAAGATTTATACTACTGCTTTGTCTTTCTTATATATTTGGCTAATTGTTTTCCTTTGAAATTTTTATTTAGAATTTTACTCTTTATGGTACATATATATTTCCCTGATTAAGTAGGAGATAATTTATTGCTTTCACAGTTGATTAACCAACTTGATTTATCTACTGAATTGCAATCATATATCAAGTTTAATGCCTAGCACATATGTGTATTTACATGGGTTTGTTTATAGACTGCCTATAACTTCTCCTTGGCCCATTTCTCTGTTGCTAAGGATTATCAGGCTGCTTTTAGTTGCACTGACATTGAGGACAACCTTGCTATCTGTCAATAATACATAATTTTTTAAAAATTTTTATTGTTAAAAGAAAAATTTACATTTACTCCCCTTGTTCCCGGCCCTCCCGCTCCCCCACTGCCCCACTGCCCTCCCCCTGCTTCCTTATGATGGTGCAGGATACCCTGTCCTATGGGAAGCCCATAAAAAGGCCTTAGAAATTTCCCTATATCTTTACCTGTAGAAATGCAATCACTTTATCAAAATTCTGGCAACTTTAACAGAGATTGGGAGGTACTTACTTAGAATTTTGCTTAGTGTGTTTTAAATGTGTCTTTCTTCCTAGAGATAAGTGTGTGTCTGAAATGAGTCAGAAATTCATTGATGATATATTGGTGGATAAGACATAGTAACAACTGAATGCAGTTGTTTTTTAAACACATTGGACTAAGTGCTGGCCACATACTTAACCTTTTATTCTCAATCCACTGGCAAAGAGTAACCTATAGCATTTAGTTCTAGTAATATGGAAAAATAAAATTATTAACACATAAAAAAAACAAATCATTTGTTTTTCTGAGAGCAGTTTTCTGGGCTTCAAATTAAATCACCACAAGGTTGGTTTTTTGTTGTTGTTGTTGTTGTTGTTATGTGCGCAATGGTGAGGCACAGTTAAATTTTAATTTACATTTTAAAACCCATTAGTTCTCCAAACAAAAACAGTATGTGTCATTCTAGAATTTATTTGTTGACAACTCATGCTTTTATTACATAATTAATTTAAAGTAAATGAAACAGTATGCATCACTTGTTAAATGGGAAAAGTAAAAATTTGTCTTTATATAGAATGGATATTATTAACAATTATATTAGCAACTTTATAGTATGTTTAATAATATATGAGTATGAGTCCCAAACTACTTTTATCTTAAGCCACTTATTATACCCACAGAAAATGATAGAGTGGTAGAAAATAATACTAAAGGGCCCAAGAAGTTATGTGCGAGCGGAATGTGTGTTTTGAAAGACAAGCAGGAGTTATTTTCCAAGCCATGTCTCTAGATGTTTCTTTCCTGTCCCACAATTTATATTTAAATCTCCAGTGTTTTTCTGTTCTATTCCCGGGTCTCTTTTGCATTTGTTTGAGATATCCCACCAAGGCCAGACTTCTCATAAACTCCAGAGGGCTGGAAAGATGCTGAGGAACATGAGATATCCCACCAAGGCCAGACTTCTCATGAACTCCAGAGGGCTGGAAGATGCTGAGGAACATGAGATAGCCCACCAAGGCCAGACTTCTCATGAACTCCAGAGGGCTGGAAAGATGCTGAGGAACATGGCAATCAAGTCTCAGCTGTCATCTAGCACCCTGGCTCTTTTTCTTTACAACTGGAAAACTATTGATCTAAACAGAGCAATAATTTGGGGTAATTTGAATTCCTATCTAGGGACTTAATTTGAGTAACAGCATTAATATTTTATAAGGAAATCAACATTTTTCTCTTAAATATGTACTTTAAAAGTTTTATTGTACCGTGCCGTGGATTTATGATACCTTGAGGCACAGATTGTTTCTGTTGGAACACTGTGCACAGTCTTGCACAAGTCAACTGGCTAATGGAATTCAGTATACAGAACCATCTTCCTGAGGTATTTGGTATTGCTATTGACGTGTAGTAAATTAAAATAATGATCAGAAATATAATTGGCTGAAAATCCATCTGTAATTGCAAATCCTTGCCATTTTTTTTCTGTATTAGGTCATAGGGAACTCTCATCTTGAGACTTTTCAACTCTGTAAAGATACTTTGGTATGCATCCTTCAAATTTGTTTTGTATCCCACAACATTTGATGTCAAATTCCAGAAAAGTAGTGAGGAAAACTACAGGAGAGTAGGCTAAAAATAATTTGATGTATTAATTACAATTCTTCCATTATTTAATATTTTATCTTCCCGTGTATTCAAGCTGCTAGCAGACTCTGAGATTTAACCCAGAAAGAAAAATATGCAAGTCAGCAAAAGCTTGCAGAATTCAAGGTATCTTGGCCTTTACCTTTGAGTGACTAGGCATTAGAACATGTGGTGGAAAGACAGACAGGCAAAAAGAGAGGGAGTGCTGACTTCAATCTAGAGAATGATTCATGAGGCTGTGAGCGAATGGAAGCTGGAGGCTTTCATGGTAACACCTTGGTACCAGCTGGAGAATATAAGATTTGTAGGTTTTTAGGTATTCCTAGTTCAGGCAAATACTCCTGTCTGTTTTACTTTTCAAAAGTAGCACAGAGCTTCTGCAATGGCAGATTGAAAATGTCAAGATATCTTTATCCACAGCTACTATGAGCTAATGATTGAACCAAGTCACCAAATTCCCTAATGTAATACCCTGGAGTCTTGGGCAGTCCCAAGGATAACTGAGGTTATTTCCACCATGTATTGTGGGAATTAATAGAAATCTATTGGCTATGCTGAGGAGTTTGATTGTCTGTGAATGTCAACAGATCTGATGTATTCTCCCTTTATTCTGATTATGATACCTTTTCCTAAGTCTAAGAGTTTGATTTTTTTACTGCCCAGTTACCCACCTCTTCATTTAGCCATCACAGCAATTGAGTGTATGTTTATAGGTAGGATAATTTGAACATGACCCTTACTCAATATGTTGAGTTATTTAGTCCAGGGCTATAATTTCACCATTTAAGGTTCAAGTTATACAAAGTGTGTGGATTGCGGAGATCTGTTGTACAATCTAGTGCTTTGAGTTCAAAAGGAATAGTGCACTTACAAATTTGTCGGGGCAGGGGGAGACTTCATGCTAACTGCTTTACCAAACAAACAACAACAACAACAACAACAAAACCAAACCAAAACAAAAGAGCTAATGTGCATAAGGAAATTTTGGCAGAGGGAGAGCAGCAGCAGTGACAGACACGTTGATTCTGTATGGTGATTGTGATGATGGCAGCATCCAAGCATTATGTATGTCCAAATTCATCACATAGTATATATTGATCTTATGTAATTCCTACAGGTATCTCAAGAAAATAGAAAATTCTGCAAACTCAAAGACAGACTTAATACAAGAATAAAAATGTTATGACTTAGGTTTATAGTAATAGAAATACTGCTATTTAAGAAATATTTTAATTAATAAGGAGGAGATCATTATAATTGAAGACAGGGATGCAGGACCATAGAATTGAAAGGGAAACAAACTGGGTGAATTTTATAGAAATTCTGCTGTGGGACAATGATCTTGTACCCTGTAAAGATTTGTCATTCATATTGCTTTAATAAAATGCTGATTGGCCAGTAGTCAGTCAGGAAGTATAGGCAGCACAGTGAGAACAGGAGAATTCTGGGAAGAAGAAAGACTCAATTTGGCATCATAATCCACATGCAGAGGAAGCAAGATGAGACTGCCTTGCTGATAAAAAGTATCAAATCATGTAGCTAATACAGACAAGAATTATGGGTTAATATAGGATATAAGAGTTAATAAGAAGGTGACCTAATAGGGCAACCAGTTTATAATTAATGTAGGTCTTTGTGTGTTTCTTTGAGACTGAATGGGCCAGAAACCTCTATCAACAGGATTCCCTTTCTTTTACATGGCAGGTCTGTTCTTTATCACTCTACTCTTTCCCTCCTTTTCCCTCTATTATTTCTACTTCTCTCCTGTCTCTCTGTAGTCTTATCCCAAGGTTATATGTGATTTAATGTTTCTGTGGAAAAATTGACCTCGTATCTCTTCAGTGATGTATATCAAAAAATTCTTCACCTGATCCTTATAGTTTATAAACGTTAACAGGATAAGAAAGCATCTTAAGGTATAGTAGTTTAGGAATAGACTTCATGGTCTTCTTCCCATTTCAATTTTGAGTTCTCTATGCAAACACATCCCTAAGCAACGCTGTGTCTTGACATTGTCCAAATTGCTTGATTTAGCTGAAAACGTATCCAAAGCTTTCAAAACAAAATCACCATTACATACAAATGAAATCTTTGTAGGGAGAGGTACCCAAAAAAGCTCACACAAAAGAAATTTAATGTAATCAACATTTTATATTTTATCCATACAATAGCCTGTATTTCTTTTCTTCATTTTCCTGTATGTTATAAATGACACAGTTTAATGCTTTCCTACTCATTTCTTCTAAATGAATTCCCACATTTTTTCAGTCTCTTTCTTAAAAAATATATTTTTTCTTGCAATTTAACTTTGCAAAATTTGCTCAGTTATTATCCCAACATGGTGATGCAATGGCATATTTGATGGAGATCTCTGACCACCTTGGATCTCTGCCTTGCACCAATCTTCCAGATGCATGCAAGGCTAATGTATCCTAATATTATAAGTCACCACTTAATCTTATTCCTTTACCACAAATTTCATCCCTTTAATGACTTTGAGTGAATCTTGAGGGTTTTTTTTTTCCACCCGACTGATTTACAATTTTTTTGGTTGCTTGCTGTCGAACAGCTGCTGTCTCCTCCTAAGAAGTAGACGGGGGTAGTTTCCATGGTGATGGCAACAAGTCTACTCAGATGTGGGCAACTCTAGTATCCCATTGCATTTGTAATTTTCAGTATGTCTTCCATGTGGAGCTGCTTAAGTTATATAATTTCCTTTTGGCAGTGAACTAGTTGGAATTAGAACTTAGGGAGGCTTTTTCTTTGACTGACACTATTTTGTAGTTTCCATTTTAATTGATGTTAACTTGTATTTAACAATCATTGAGGTCTGACATGATTATATGTTATAGAAAGCAAAAGAGGTACAAAGTTTGTTAAAATGGCCTAAGCCATAGTGGGCATAGAAAACAAGCTCATTGATTGACTTGAAGAATTGTAAAGGAAACTTGTACATCTGTTATGTTGCTACTGGGGAAATAAAGAAGAGGCTGAGTAAGAATTACTGTGGGCGGGGCTATGCCCTAGTCTGGCTCCCCAGGACCTAGCCTGTCATGGGGTAGCCAGCCATGGAAGAGGGGACACAATTTTCCTGGTCTGGAACTCCAGGTAATGACCAAGCCCAGGAAGTCCAGGTGTGGAAGAGAAGGCACAAGATTCATCCCTACTCTTGTACTGGCTTTTTGAAACCCATTTTCTTTGTAAGGATGCCTTGCTCAGCCTAGTGATAGTGTGGCAGGCCTTGGTCAAAAAGTTCATTTATTATATTTTGTTGTAACCATACCATGTCTCACAGGATGCTTTTTATTTATTTTTAATTTGCATTGGTTTGCTGAGATTTTCATGCAACATATTTGATCATACTCATCTCACTGACCCAATTTGTGCTCTTTCCCTATCCATCCAAGTCTGGGTCATCATTTTTTAAAACCCCTTCAAGAGGAGTTTGGCTATCCAAATATGCTTGGATGTAGTGTCTTTACTGGATAGTGGTAGACTTACCAGGGGCTACAGTCTTTGAGAAAACTGTCTCTTCATCTGCTCGAAGCTAACAATTGTACAAAACTCCATTGGCAGGTTCTTTAGAAGAAAGGTCCAGAGCTAAACCTGCTGGAGTTTCCCTGGGACTGAGCATGATGGTGAGTTGATGACCCAGACTTCCTCCCCTGGCCACCAGGGAGAAACATACACACTGATTCTGGAGTCTGTCAAAGCAGGATCTCACTTTATTGCATTAGGCAAGAAGTTATATAGGGCTAGGATAAGGGGTGAGGATCTTGGAATGAGTTGAGGCAGAGTAAGGAATAAGGGCCAATAATATTGTGCCACATTAGCAGTGGCTAAGCAGAGATGGGTTTAGGTCAGGCTGTGCTGAGTCACTCATATGTGGAAGTCATGGCCAAAGACAGATCTCTAAACTTGAGCTAGGTTCAGGAAGTTACACTGGGCCTCTTGCCCAGGCCTTAGGATACCCAACACTCTATGACTTTGGTAGAACTGTATGCCTGGCTTCTCTTTCTATGCAAAGACTTCTTCTAGCTTGGGTTTGCACAGGGTTTTTACCTACTGTTGTAACCACTTGGGTGTTGAATACACCACAGGATGCTGATTTTAAAGATCTTCTTTCTTAACCTCAATCACAAAGTAAGTCAGCACTTTGGGTGAGAAAGCTGGCACTTTAGAAAGAGGCTCAGTAACTAAAGGGTATATTGTTAAAACACTGGTTGCATAAATAATTCAAAATGTAAGAAAGAACTGGGTTCTGGAGATATGGGTTAACAGTAAGGGCCCTGGCTACACTTCCAGAAGAGCCACTGTAACTTCAATTCCAAAGATCCAGTGCTCTCTTCTGGCTTCTGCAGACACCCAGCACACATATGGTATACAGGCACACATCCAGGCAAAATACCCACATACACACAATTTTTAATTTAAAGAAGTGGAAATTTTTAATTTTTTAAGATATTAAAATGTAGGAAGAAAAGGTTTAAAGCATAAGTCTTCCTATCATTCACTTTTTCTTTATTCATTTAACTAATATTTGTTAAAGAACCAGGGCTTAATTCACACTGTTATATACTACAAACAAAGGTTTAAAGTATAATCTCTACTTGAAATTTGATGGATATTATAAATACTAAATTAGTAAAATAGTAAGACATATTACTTCACTTCAGTTCTGAAATGTTCCTTAGATGCTCTTATGTTGCAGGCTTGGTT
>JAQHUG010000017.1:5675854-5688828 GCA_028555095.1 Dicrostonyx torquatus | reverse complement strand
CTTGGTTAGTGTTACCCCAAGATACTTTATGCTATTTGTGGCTATCGTGAAAGGTGATGTTTCTCTGATTTCCCTCTCTGTTTTATTATCCTTTATATATAGGAGGGCTACTGATTTTTTTGAGTTGATCTTATATCCTGCCACTTCACTGAAGGTATTTATCAGCTGTAGAAATTCTTTAGTAGAGATTTTGGGGTCCTGATGTACACTATCATATCATCTGCAAATAGCGAAAGTTTGACTTCTTCCTTTCCAATTCAAATCCCCTTGATCTCCTTATGTTTTGAGTTTAATTACTGATTGTCCTTTCATTTTTTAAAATTTTCTCTTTCTTAATATTTTTAATGTTTTGAAAAATTCATTCATTACTTTACCTCAGTTTCCACTCCTTCCTCTCCTCCCATTACTGCTCCACACCCCACTCAACCTATTCCTCCCCTGTTTCTATTCAGACAGGGCAAGCCAAAGTTTATTTTACATTACAACTCCAGATAGAGAAAACAAAACATTCTATGATAAAGCCAGACTTAGCAATATTTATCTACAAATCCAGCACTACATACGGAATGTGCTTAAAAAAAACTCCAATCTGAGTAGGTTAACTACAACTCTGAAAACACAAAAAATAATATCAATCCAGCAAAATCAAAGGAAGGGAAATACACACACACACACACACACACACACAGCATCGCCACTACCAACAACAACACCAGTATCAGTACCACCACCACCTAAAACAACTACAACAAAATAACAGGAAACATCAATCATTGATCATTCATATATTTCATAATATTTTTAATTGAAATAGAATTATGTCACTTTCCCTGTTTCTTTTCCTCCCTCCAGCCCCTTGCTCTACTCTCATGTTCCCACCTCAAGATGAAAGCCTCTTTTCTTTTCTTTGAATATTATAGTTACAATCATGTATATATGTCTATACAGACATGCACGTGTGTGCATGCACATGCACACACACACTCACACACAATCTACTTGCTGAGGCTGTTTTTCTTGTCTGTGTGCATATGGTTTCAAGACTGACCATGCTGCATTCAACAACCAATAAGGGAGCTCATCCCTTGAAGAAACTAATTCTTCTTCTCCCAACAGACATCAGTAGCCTGTAGTTCTTTGTTTAGAGATGACATCCTGAGGATTTTCCCCCTTCCATGTTAATGATTGTTATTATCAATCGTTATTGTCACTTTCTCAGTCCTGTTTGTGCAGCCATTTATCAGAGAGATCAGAGAGACTGTGTTACAGCAGACAGATTTGTTATTTGCCATGTGCTTTTGTGTAGGAAACCCAAATCTTCATTTTTGGTTTCATTTTAGCAGCTTTAATATTGAAAATTAAATGGTCTAAAAATTAAAATTTGTTAGAAACCAATAAAAGTGTGTTGTAAAATTAAGTTCCTATTGTCATTGCTGTAGCTATTTTATCATCTTTCCTTTTTATTTCAAAACTTTTTAATATTTTAAATTATTATGAAATTATTTTACAAATTAAGATACAAATTAATGGGTTTTATTTTAACACTTATATATGCATATAAATGTTATATACATATGTATGTATGTATATGGTGACAATTCACTTTGTTCTTTCCTGCCTCCCCCATTTCCCTTTGCTCTCTCTTATTGAACTCTTTCTCCCATAGATAGATCCTACTTCTACTTTCAGGTCACAAGTATATGTAATTTCAATCTTTCTTTTGCTAGTTACATCTAGGCCTTGACAGCAAGTAGATAGCATATTCAAAAGCAGAAATTTCTGCATGCCTGAGGTCTTGACATCCTTGTTACAGAAAAAAAAAGAAATGAGAAAGAGAGTGGAAAATCCTTTAGATTGGCAAATATACATCACTATTTGATCTCAGATGTTTGTTGGGGCAAAGGAAAGCGAGTTCTGTGGAGTACAATAAAAACGAGGGGCCAAGAATCCTTGTCTGTGGCTTCAAAGAGATAAACAGCAACTGAACCACAGTTTGCCAAGCAAGATGAAGAGCAGAAAGACTCTGTCCTCTTCTGCTTGGATCTCCTGAGGACACTATCAACTGGCAAAACCCAACTGGACTCTAGAAGGCTGAAGATGAGGTATAATGATTCACTCTACTGGGAGAAGTTTTAGTAAACAGAACAGTGAAAGATGGAAAGGAGGAACAATGCCTTATAAAGTCCCCTTCACCTGAGCTGACTTTGCCTCATCTAGGAACAAGAGATGCCGCAGTATTTCATGCCATTCAGTGATTTCTAAGACAATTTGAAATCTAAGGTATCAAGCAATGATGCTAACTTTCAAACTTGTCTCTTTTGTGTTCTGTATGAATGACTTCCAGGGTACTCTAAATAGCCTTCTGTGATGGGTAAACTTCCATTTTAGATGGGAAGGACATTTTTCACATTGCTCATACAAACAATTCAGGACTGCTATGCCATTTTTCCTAGATCAGTATTTTTAGTTGTGCTTTAACTTGAGTATTTCAAATAAAGATTTAATTTAGGTTTAATGAGGGAGTTATTATATGTTAATTAAATATCAACTGATTATTATGAATATCTATTGGGGCATAAAAACCTTTTCATTAAGATGAATATCTCTTAGCTAGTTGAGATTCAGTAAACAGGCTACTAATAATTGGTCTTAAGCTAACATTCAATGAAAAGAATGCATGTAACTGCACTAACTCAAATATAATGTGGTTATTAACTATTAAATATCGATAGATTATTGAGGATATGGTTATTGGGTTTGGAGTCATACATCTTAATAAACTTATAGCTGTACCCAAATAAGTCTCCATATGCCAGCTAGTATTTAATTATCACAAGTATTTATAGAATGGTATTTTCATTGCCTATTTATAATCAAGTAAATAATATAATAAGTCTCTTATTAAATCTAATTTAAATCCTTGCCAGTGGCATTTGAAGAAGAGCAAAAGTACAGTAGCTAAGTGGTATTTAATGTTTAATTCATTACATAATTTTTAAACTTTACTAATATGTTAAAAATTATCACACATACATTTATATATTTAGGATTAAGAATATTTAGGAATTTGGGACATAGTGATTTATTAAATTTTTTTCTCATTACAGTGAAGTACATAAATAAAATGTGAGCAAAATATGTTGTAATGTTTGCCTATTTTTATTGTTGATGTGGAGACTTGAACAATATAAGTGGCAAACAGGTTTCACAGAGCTTCTGGATGAAGTAAATGGGATGCCAAGTCTCATTTACAGGCAAAGAAGTCTGAGTTCAATGTATTGTATGCTCATAAAAATAAGGCAGATCATTAGTTCACAGATGATTCAGTAGGTATTTTGAACACTTAAAGATGGTACATCATTGAACATCCATTGGCTATATGCCCAAGACTGGCAGAGTTGTGTCTTGAGTTAGATTGATTCCCAGTTTTCTGAGAAATCATCATATTGATTTCCAAAGCAGTTGTACAGGTTTTCACTTGCACCAGCAGTGGAGGAATGTTCCCCTTGCACTAATCCTCTACAGAATAAGTGCTTTTGTGTTTTTTGATCTTAAAATCTGACAGTTGTAAGATGAAGTCTCCGAGTTGTTTTGATTTTCATTTTCCTGATTGTTAAGGATGTTGAAAATTTCTTTAAGGGTTTCTTAACTCTTTGGGATTCTTCTGTTGAGAATTCTCTGTTTAGATTTGCACCCCATTCTTTAATTGGATTATTTGCTTTTTGTTTTTTGGGTTGTTTTTTGAATTCCTGTTTCTTGAGTTCTTGACATTTCAGATATTTATTTTAGCTGCAACTCTAGTGAGCATTCCTGTGAGGAAGTTTGCCATGTGACTTTATTCTATATATAGGTGCTTATATTGTCAAAGTAACCAAAGGAGATTACTACTAAAAGTATGTCTGAAAGGTAAAAATGAATCCCACACTTTATGAATTGTTAGTGAACCTCCCACATACCCAGGTTCTGACATATTAAGTTGTTTCTTAGTGAGGGATACGTGAATGCTGAGGGATGATCTTGTTGATAATATTGGTTTTCACCCATGAATTGTCCATCATTCAGTATTCTATTTGTCTAGGCATGGATTCTGTTATATTCTATATTCTATTCTCCATTAATAGAATATGAGGATATATCATATTTCTCTTAGTAATGCCTTTGCCCATGGGCAGTAATGTCATTGACAAATCACTGACTTTCTCAACATCTACCCAAATAATTTTGCATGAAATGAAAAGCCACACAGATAGGATAATAGATTAGGAAAAGCCATGGGCTGAAAATCTCCCCTCCTATTTTTCCATCTAACTGTTGGCACCATTCCCCAGTTATTCATGTATGAGGCCAGCCTATACTTCAGCTTCTAGACATCTTTTCTAGCTCTAGGCTTTGAAACTTGTTGAATTCAAGGGTTGATCACATTTATTGCTAGAATTTGAATTTTAAAATGAATTGTATTTAATGTTATTCTATATATGTTAGCCTGACAATATATTGTTATTCTGATAGAAATGTAAAACAATCTTTATGCATGTCTTGAAGGGAGAAAAGCAGATAATAATGCTTGAATCTGCACAGTGACAATCTCAGAGGGATTTAATTAGTTTTTACTTCATGAATACAAGAGAAAAAATTATTTAGAATAAAAAGCATCAGTATTTTTGAGGAAGTAGAAATGCATAGGGACATTATTCTTCTTTATTGATGCCATGTTTCTCTATAAGATACACTGATTATATAATTAAAACTTCAGTTTCTGAAGAAAGAGGGCTTTTAAATCTTGATCCAGCATTTTAAGTATTACATTTTATACATCATTTTAAATATTAAGTTATCTCTGTTGGTGCTTTTATGAATGAGAATGTTAGGTGGCAGTGACCAAAGGTGCTTTCCAATGTATGGAAATCAGCAGATAAAATTTCTCAATATTGCATAAACTTCCTGTGCAGAAAGACAAGATGAACCATGATGTCCATACTCTGCCAAACTGGAAGTGTAACTTTCAAACTATGAAAATATGTGTATTTGTTCTAGTTTTCCATTATTGTGATACATAGCTAAGGCAAGGAAATTATGAGGAAAACTGATTGTGGCTCACAATTTTATGTTTGATATCTGTACCCCTGATGAGGCAGTACATCATGGCTGGGAGCATTCAGATAAGACAGCAGCTTATCTCATAGTAGCCAAGAAACATAGAAAGATAGTGGCCAAGATGGATAGAAAGAGATAGAAAGGCCCAAAGCCAAAATTCACTTTAAAGCCGTGTATATAGTGACTAAACTTCCTTATACTAGATCCTACCTCTTAGATATCCCACTACCTCCAAATAGTGCTCCAATCTGATGACTTTGCACACACCAGCTCTGGGGGACTTAATCAACAGCATGATAAATTTAGAGGGAAACAGTGGAGGTACTGGAGGTATTACTAAGACACAGGAAGCAAGCTGGAATCTAAGTTCCTAGCACAAAGCTCAGATTTCCTGGTTTTCTTTCTTTTGTTAGCTCTGTAGAACAAATCCTTCAAGGAAATCTCTGTATCACCATACTTTGAGCTTTGATCTCATTTGGTCATACACAAAATAAAATGCCATTAATTTTCATATCTTATTTAGAAGCTGGTTAGGTAACTACACACATATTAATTATACCTTTCTTTGTAGTATTCATTAGGCATGGCTCTTCTAAATTACAAAGTGTGGGTAGAGGTGATTTTGCCATTTGTATTTGACTTGATAGCATGATATTTTCTTTAAGTTGTGATGAGTCTTGCCAGAGTCATTGATCAAAGAAACCTAGGCTGTAATATCCCTTTCAAAATATGTTTCTATACTGTAATATGTTTCTGCAACTACCACTGTCTCACAATAATTATTTATATAAACTTACTCTTTGAAACAAATGAATTGCTTGAATTAGGTCTTCTGTAGCTCTCATGGTTAGATGTACATGAATATTTTCATATGTTATTTTACTGTTGGAATATTTATTTTCACGAGCTTTTATGACATATGCTCAAATAATCTTGGAAATAAAACATGAAAATTGGTGTTAAATGGCCCTCTCATTCAGCTTCCAAATAGAAGAGGACATTACATTTCCTTAGAGGTCAGTTCACAGCTCCATACTCACTTCAGGTGCAAAGCTCCATCTCAGCTACTCATTTTGCCTGTATTCCAAATATGTGATATTAAATGACTTGATCAAACAGCTTGTCTGGCAAAGAGCAGATAAACCTCCCTCTAAGTGGTGAAGACAAACCTACTTTGAAAACACATTTAGAAATCAACTCTTAAGATCAAGGTTATTCCAATAGAGCTTAAGTATAGTAAAAGAGATAAAGAGAGGCTTGAGAAAGAAAGACAAGTAAGCATCTGGAGTGACTGAGAAGAAAAAAAATGCCCAGATAGAGTGTTGTCTTGTGTTCTTGGCTCTTTTTGTTGTTACGGAACCATTTTCTTAAAACTATTGCATAAATATTTCCTTATTTTTCTTAATAAACATGTTCTTTCTAGGTTGTGTGCACATGTGTGTTAGTTTTGTTGTCAATTTCTTTTTACCAATAGCTTTGTATTTTTCCTGAGACTATCAATTATTCTACACTTACTTTTCTAGAGTGAGAACACACTCATATTAACTTTTCTTAACCTATTCAGAGATTTTCTCGTCTAAGATTTCGTTTTTGCCTCTGTCCATGAGAACTCCAAACTTGCTCCTCTTTCTCTAAGCTAGCCTTTCCACTTTACATCCATAAGTCATCCACATGCAGTGTTGAAAAGGGACTCATAATTTCTTGATACAGTAGCTCTTAAAGTACACTACTATCAGATAGGTATTTTGAGGGAATAACAAACAAGTTAACCTTATTTTATGAAACAAAATAAATGCAGATTTAATCATGATCTAATACCTTCATTTAACTGTCACCTTCACCACTATTTTAAAGTTACTTCAATGATCATTTGTGTTTAGAGAGGAGTGAGTGTCTTTTGCTTACATCAACGTTTAAAAATTGTTTTAATGTATATTTGTTTCCTCTTCAAAGACAATTCAGACTAGTCACAGACGTAACTCCTTGCTGTATTTTTTTCTTTTCTAATATACATAGAATTGATCTGAATTCTATAGACTGAGCTAGACAGAACAACAGCATTTACAGCTTCCAAATGTAGATGTTTTAGAATTCAGCTCTTGTCTAGGTAGATCCAGGGCTATGTAACCCATACAAGGAAGGCACCCCTTTCCCATTCTGCATATTACTTCCTAGAAAATGTCATAAGTCAAATCCTCATTTTCTCTATACACAGTTAGTAGACATTACCCTACCATTATCTGTCAAGTAAACTATTTCTACATTATTGCTTCTGCCATTATTTATTGACTTATTTATTGTTTTGAATCTCAGGGCCTTGAGACTGTTATGTTTTCTACCACCGGATATAGACATGTTTCTTGGTTTTCCTAGACACCTTGTGACTATATAACTCAGAATGGCCTAAACTTGCTTTGTAACTCTGGCTATCATTGAACCTGGATTCTCCTGCTTCAGTCTCCCCATCTTAAGTATTGAGTGGGCTTACAGGAATATCCCATCATGCCTGAAAAGTTTTTAACCTTTTATCTGCTCAATAATTGTTAATTTTGAAGTATCAGGACAAGATTTGTTTTTTATTTCCACCATCCCTTTTATGTATAAAACAAAAAAAGTAACATTTTTATTTCCTAGACTTTAATTTTCTTAAATGCTAAAAATTATATATGGACCAATAACTCTGCTGCTTTTTATTCCTTCTATACATTTTTTCTTCTTTCCATCTTTACCACAGCTTATGTTTTCAAAATGCTAGCAGATTCTCAATAAATATCTGTATAGGTTGTCTGTGTTCCCAATAACATTTGCAACAAGCATTGTGTAACTGGGTGTACTGCGATTCAGTTTCGCCTTTGTTCTCTTGGTTAAGTTTAGACTATCTTACTCCTTACTGCTCAGATCACAGAAGCCTACAATTTTATTATACTCCCAATAGAATTACTGTGTTCTTTCCCCCCAAAGTTGGATCTTTGTGGTCAGGAAAATATATGTGTTTGACCTCTGTTCTTCATCCACATAATCAAAAATCTCTGTGGCCTTATGTTTCCCATGTAGATCTTGTAGTCATAACTCAACAAACTTGGTCCTTGTTCAAACTTCAGTCCACACTGCCAAAGCAGAATGAATCCTTCCAGGTAAAACAACATGAAGGTTGGCTTCTTCAAGGAGTGGAAGCTGCTGAATGTATGGAAGCTGAAAACTTTGGGTTCCATCACAGATCCCATGAGTGCAAGTTTTATAAGAACAGAGCCTAGGAATTCAGCCTCTTAAAATGCCCATTGGTTCTTGAGCTGCATCAGTGAATCACTGATCATTATTTCAATGTTCTGCCCAATGGACCATGCCTATTCATCCTGAGCAAGGAAAATATAATGTTTCCATGATATAAAATAAAAATGATTCAAATAATGTCAAAGAGCTGCATTTTTTCTCAAGTGAGTGAGATAAGAAAATTTACCAGATGTATTTCAGATATTCCAATCAATGTATCTGGGGAAATGAGCCCAAACTATTAGAGGATAAAGACACCTTCCATTTTTATAAGATAAAAATCAAAATTTCTAGCCACTTCTTTACTTCACCTCATTTGTTCATTTATCACCAAACAATTATTGATTGAGTGCCTACTACTGACTACACACTGTGGTGAGTTTGAAGAATACAAGAAGGAACTCTATCAGACCAAATACCTTATACAATTGACTTTTCAGTGGGCAAGAATCTAAGCCATGAATGAACACAAAGTGATGAGTTTGTCTTAAAGGAGGCAGGAGAAAATGAAAGAGGGGTAGCTAGACCGATGTTGTTGCATTAAGAGGGATAGAGAAGAGTCTTTTCTTGAAGGTTGGCTTTGAGCACAGACCTGAACAAAGAAAGCACAGGGAAGAGCTAAAGGCACTATGGCAAAGGCAGGTCACATGACTCTGGTCATGCTCTTGTTAACATTCTTGTCATTCACATTTGAGAAGCTATTTCTCTTTTTTGAGGCTCCACGTTTTCATCTGGGAAACAGAAACTGTGATCATGTTTGACTTCTTTAAGGGAATGCTGTGTCTATACAGTTAAAAATTATAGGTGGGGTGCTTTGGTAAATAGAAAGCATCTTGCAAAGGCAAGCCTCTCAAGCATTAACACACTAATGTACCACTTTGTTACCAAGAGCCACAGTAAAAGAAAAAAAAAAGTACAGTTGTAGAGATGACAGTTTTGGAAGAATCTCAAGAATTAACCCATTTGTCAAGTCACACAGTTTCATCTCTGAAAGATGAGAGTGACTTAGACAAGGTCACTTGTTTTGTTAGGATTGGAAGAAGTCAGACAACTCTTGCTTCTGCTTTCTAAGGCAGTGTTTTTTCTACCAGGTAATGTTTCAGTGCCATTCTATTCAGTCATTCAGTCACTTTAGCCCTAAAAAAATCCCTCTTACACATATCAAACATTAAACTCTGGCCAAGGATACACACTCTGGTGTCCACAGCACTGCCCAGACTCAAAAGAGGAGATGAAGAGCCTCTGGTGCTATGGCTAAGATCATAAATATCTCTCCTGCCAAATTAGCTTCAGGCCTGCAATCCTTGACTCCAAAAAATGGCTTCTGCGTTTTGGCCTTCCATCACTGCTAAGTGACATATATCATCATCCGATATGGATTGGCTGACATAGAAAAGCCCCTGGGTGCACAAATATTGAGACATTTTATTGAGAAATGGAGCTTGAGAAATTGCCCAATGTCGTCCTTCCTCCAGTCCCTCCCCAAGGAATGGATATGCATGGCTAGATCTGACACTGCTGTAGTTTGGGAAAACCCCACTGGCCTGCAGCTAGAACTAACTGCCTGAATTCCAAGGACTTAAAGCTGCCATTGGAATCCCTGCAGAGCAAAGTCCTAGAGGGCAGTTATAACATTGGTTTATCCTGCATAGAGCTTTGTTGAACAAATCATACAGAAAGGATAACATAATAATGCAATTCTCTTTGTGCAAGAACTGGTCAATTTGGAAAGCTGTCTTAACTCACTCTAGCCACTGTGGGACCTTTGAGTAAATTATTGCCTCACTGGGAGAAGATGGCTCATTAGGCTGCCACATATAGAGCGACGATGGCTTTATATTACCATTCCCAGGAATGTTTGATAGATATTAATGGAGTCTATTAAACACTGGAGGCAGAAAGGATGTTGGTTAGAAAGTCAGCCCTCTATTTTAGTATTACTGGTTATTAACATTTCAGTCACTCAACTTATAGGGGAACAGATATTTCCCTTGGATGTCCCCTATTTGCCAGTTGTTTTGAATAGATTTACTTACTAAAATCTCTGTAATGAGTCTTTTTTGTCGTACCAGACATCTCCCAAACAATGACACAGAGACTTACAATTTATTATGAAAACCTGGCCTGTAGCTTTAGCTTGTTCCTATCAAACACTTATAACTTTAGTTAACCCACTTATGTCAATATGCATTCTATCACATGGCATTACTCCTTCCATCTTGCACTTCCTATTTCCTTTCTCCGTCTTCTGGCATCTCTCACACACTGACACTCTTCCTCCTCTTCTTTTCTCTGCCTGGAAATCCCACCTACACCTCCTTCATAGCTGTTGGCCATTCAGGTTTTTATTACAACAAACACAGCAATACATCTTCAAAGAATGTGCAAACATCCCACATTTCCCCCTTTAGTCTACATAGAAATAAAAGGTTTTAACTCTGACATAGTAAAACTATATACAATATGAGCAATTATTAGGTAAGAATTACATTCACAATGTCCAGTCATTTGTACTTGGCAAATTCAGAGAAAGTATTGTATTATCTAGCCTATCTTAGTGAGTTCAAAATTTATACCTAATCTTTCTACCATAACTTGTATTATCATTATATAATTATCTTTTTAGACATTAATATGTTTTCATATAAAGAACTTAGGCTTTTATGTTTTTCACCCTTATAAACTTTACACCTCTTATGTAATTTTCTTTTTTTAATTTGGCAACAAGCAAAAGTATAAACCTATAACTATGTAGTCTCCAACCCCATCAAAGACAGAAAAAGGATATAATATTGCCTGTTTAAACATGAAGTGCAGAGAAAAAAAAAAGCTTTTAAAACTATGAAAGCAACAGAGGCAGCTGGTAGTTTCCTTTGTAACATTTGAGCATCCATTTTTGTCCTACAGGCATAGATTATATGGCAGACTTCTTTAAACGAGGAATTTAGAAGGACTGTGTTACTTTGTCTTGGCCAGGTCCAGCAGTTGCTTTCTTTTGTATCCTGCTCATCCATTTCAGACAGCATAATGTCTGCAGTAAAGGCAAGGGGAGTCTCTTGCCTAGATGATTAGTTTTGCCTCCTTGAAAGCAAGCTCTATTTAGACGTTCTTCAATGACCATCATCCTTTCTGAAATAAATTGATGTTGCCGGAAGCAGATGAGTCTCACCTTCATGAAGAGCCTTATGTTATTAAAATATTTCAAATACCATATTCTGTAGGTCTTTGAAATGTTTATCTATGTAAAATATATAATACATTTACACAACGGAGTACTACACACAAGAAAAAAACGACAGTTTGAATTTTGTAGGAAAATGGATGGAGCTACAAAACATTATTTTGAGTAAGGTAACCCAAGACACAGAAAGACAATTATCACATTACTCACTCATAGGTGGTTTTTAAACATAAAGCAAAGAAAACCGGCCTACAAACCACAATCCCAGAGAACTTAGACAACATTGAAGACAGTAAGAGAGATTTACATAGATCTAATCTACATGGGAAGTAGAAATAAAACAAACAAGATTTCCTGAGTAAATTGGGAGCATGGGGACTTTGGGGGAAGGTTGAAGGTGGAGGGGAGAGGCAGGGAGGGGAGCAGAGAAAAATGTAGAGCTCAATAAAAATCAATAAAAAATAAAATATTTATTTTCCCTTGAAAACATACCTAACATGATTATAAGTTTGATTACTATAGATGATTATTAGCCTGCTTTTTTATTATCCTAAATAGCTTTAAAAACTAAAACTTTATGTCACATTTTTAAATGATCTGCAAAGGTATCATACCTCAAACAAAAGTAGAAATATATATACAATATAACAAAAATAACCTTAAATTTGTATCAATATACAAAAATACATACCAATGTAGAAGATTTGAGATTAATAGTTGTTTTCTCATTTAAAAGTCATTAAAAGTCAATTCTACATCCCCCTTTTTCATTTTAGAATGAGATAACTGAATCTAATCTCCTTTGCTCAGTTTTTTTTTCTGAACATGAACAACAACAACTTGTAACCAATCCCACTAAACAATGACAAACACCCATAATCTACCAAATACCACCCAGGCTACCCCTTGGGTATATTGGGTATCATGTTTTCTAGATATTTTTTCTTGTTGTGCAGAGGCAATAGCATCTTTTGGGTATTCTGAGAAAATTGGGATAATGGTCAAGTCCTAGGGAAACTAGCTATATCAATTATTGTCCAATCTCTGTGTAATAGAATAGTGAAGGGCTTATCTGAAGTCCTGGCTAGAGTAATCTGTGAAGCTTGACCACCTTATCTTACAGCTTTGAAGCTGTCTGGTCAAGAATTTTGAGGAAACATTTTTTGTTTTAAACTCACAAACTTTTAAAGGTAACATATATATCTATATTAACAAAGGTATGGAATTTGCAGTGTGCACAAGTCAGCTAAAGAGGATTTTCTCTTTTATATTTGGGCCAGTAAAAGGCACCTGTCAATTTTATAAGTCCATGTGGACTGTATAACCAAACCTCTATCCACAACATATAAAAGGATGGCATGTAATAATGTCATGAAAATTCTGTGGCCAACATAATTTATCATGATCCATCCAGTCTCAGAACTATTCC
>JAQHUG010000017.1:5647389-5663530 GCA_028555095.1 Dicrostonyx torquatus | reverse complement strand
TTTTTTTTTGGTTTTTGAGACAGGGTTTCTCTGTGGCTTTGGAGCCTGCACTGGAACTAGCTCTTGTAGACCAGGCTGGTCTCGAATTCACAAAGATCCGGCCGCCTCTGCCTCCTGAGTGCTGGGATTAAAGGCGTGCGCCACCACCGCCCAGCCTAACCAAAAATTTTTATGTCCTACATTATTTTTCTCAGATTTTAGTATGATTTTTGAGTTGCTGTTTTTAATTATGTATTTCAGCTTGATATTTTTTTATTTCTGTACCTCTGCTTCTTTGTTTATCACACATTGAACGAACTACAAACCTCAGCCATTTCTCAAAATTACTACCTGAGAGCCTCACTGATGCTAGGATTTTGTGTATAAAGCAGACTTTCTAGTAAATAAAGCTGAAACTTTATTCTTTAGCCAGAGTGAAAAGTATAAGCACAGCTGTGGCTTTCTAGATCCCTCATGGTGCCTGTCACGCTTGCTCCTATCTCCACTTTCCCTCAACTGGAGCTTCTCAGTGCCCTCATGCTTTCTGTCAGACTACCTCCCGTCTGTGCCTTCCCCTCATCTCCTCTTCCCTTCCTTCAGTTGTAGCTTCTCAGACAGCTCATGCTATCTGCCCTGCTTCCTTCCATTTGTCCCCTCCCCTACTTTCCTAATCACTTACTTTACTTCCTTCTGCTTGCTTAATCCTCCCATAGCTTTTGTTTTTCTTTTCTATAATAATAACAACAGGATTTTTCTGACATTTAGCCTTTACTTTATAGATATTTAGAAGTTCTTTGACATTTTAGGAAAGATAGAAACAAATATCTTCTTTATGTTAATAACACATATTGTACCTGACTCATTTAAAACTTGGCATTTTTATTAGATATGGCTTATATACTACTCTATGTAATTCTATGAAAAGAGAACTCAGCCATTATTTAATTATAGGGGCATAAGATATTGCACTTCCTGTTTTTTAAAAAAATATTTTGTTGAAATAAATTTGTACATAATATATTCTGATTACAATTTCCCCTCATGTAACCCCTTCCAAATTCTCCCTGCTCACCTGTCTATCCAACTGAAGGTCACCTTTTCCTCTCTTTTTAAAAAACAAACAGGCAAACAAATATATGAAGAAACCAAACATTCCAAAATTACAAAAAAACATAGAAAACACATATACAAATGAAGCATGCTCGTGTGCACATGCATAAACACACACACATAAAAAACCATCAAAAACATAAAGTCAGAAAACATACTAAACAATCAAAAGGCCAGTGGATAAACAATCCCCAAGAAAACAGCATGAGATTAAAAGGCTAAAAGAATAATAGTGTTCATCTTCAGAATTTTACTGGTTTGCTGAAAACAAGGGTAAATGTTGGGTGTTACCACAGAACATTTTATCTTCTATGCATTGGGCAAAAGTTTTGAATTCTCCAGCAAGACTCTAAATTCAATGAAAGTCTATGTGAAGTTGAGCATAGGATAAGCAGGGGCAAATGAGAGATGCTCATATCTGAGTCCCTGGGGGAAAAGATGTGTCAAAGAAAGTTTCGAAATTATCCTAAGGGTGCTAAATGTGTTTAAGTATTAATTCAGTGTCAAGTTAGCAAAGCCATGAGAAGGATTTGTAGATGAGAATCATCTCTACAGGTATTCAGCTTTCTGATTCTTGTTGTTTTGTACAGTGTCCTTGTAAGGCTATAGTCAGAACAGAGAGAGAACGTTCTGCTCTTGTATAAAGACATCAGCTCTTGTGATGACAAGCAGAGAGATAATCACCTTCATCAACATATATTTATATATTGATTTTTTTTTAATTTCTACAAAAGACTGGGTCAACAACTCAAGCTTATCAAAGGGAATCCCATTTTCTCATTGATTTTAAACTATGAAGCCCTCGAAACTGTCAGTCAATACACATCTCAGGAAAGGGCAAAGAGAATATCTGAAAGGGTGATTAGTGACATTCTTGCCTTCAAAAGCCATGCCAAAGCACCAGAGCAGCCTTGCCCTGCTATTTGTTAGTTAGACATGTTGAGAGCTAGCAAGTCTCATTAGAACTCTTTAGGTACAGAAAAAGTGTGAGAAAAGGAGGTCAAAATGAGGAACATTTCAAGATTATACTTCCTACAGGACAGGCCTGTAAAAGGAAAAAGTCTGAAGTCATGGTGGCTGCCACATGATCTACACAGGATTGCAATATGGAACAGTTTGGAATGACTTGATTAGAGTATGCAGAAGAAGGGAAGCAGAATTTTTGAAATTCATGGAGCACTTAAGTGTCTGTGAATGTCCTCAAATACTGTTATTCAAATTCTTCATCAAGCAAAGAGCACTTCAGAAAGGCTATTTTGACTTGGTGGCTAACAAGAGAGCTTCCTGAATGCTCGAAATTCTCAGTTTCAAGATTTCTCTTTGTTTTCGGTTTAATCAGCTCAAGATTTAACAATGGTACAACTTAGAGGTGAAACACAGGGCTGAGAGCAGGGACAGTAAGACAAGAAAGCCAATTATGTTCTGTCTCAGTTTTTCTGGCCCCTCGAGAGTGATGGGGACTGTTAGGACAATGATGTTCAGGGCATACAACTTAAAGCAATTTAAGTAAAACAAAAACAAACATCTGAAGCACTGAAACAAATATCCATTTGTAAGACAAACACTGAGAAGAGAATTGTTCAAGGTTTCTATTGAGGTAAAGGATTATTGAGGGTGGAAAGATTGCTGGGAGGGTATGGAAATGGATGTAAGGCATCAAGTTAATCTTGGCTGGAAAGCAGAATAATGAGTCTCCACAGCCAGCTAACCTTTTTCTGCCTTAGTTGCTGTATTGTTCAAGAGGCAATAACCAAATCTGTCTTTACCATCTCTCTTAGGATGAGCCGGTCCTTGGATGATCATATTTCCTTTTCTTTACTATCATTCTTCAGGAGTTGGAAGTAGTGGTTAGTAGAGGTTGTCATGATCTTATTAAATATGTTTAGGTATTATTAAGTTATAAACAATGGAATTGGGACAATTATAATATTGCTTAGAAATATTCTAGACATGAAAAATTACAAGAGAAAAAAAAAGCAACTCCAAAGGCAGAGTCATAATAAGTTGGCAAATTAGTCAACCTAAGCTATAAAAGGAAATAGATCAGAGAGCAAGGATGGGGAGACAGTATTGATGAGTTGTAGGAAGGTACAATATTCTAGTGCAGACTGCTCCCAAATAGGTGCTTGGAGGCAGGAGGATGAAATGGGAGTAGGTTAAATAGTGCCTTTAGCAGTCTGTGCTGCTGATGAGGGCGGTGGTTGAAGGGGTAAGAAGAGTGGCTCATGAAAGAAGAGCCATATCAAAGTAGAAAGTTTAAAGGTGTGGTCAAGAAGCTGGAGAACCTAGACAACAATGAGGACCCTAAGAGAGACATACATAGATCTAATCTACATGGGTAGTACAAAAAGACAAGATCTCCTGAGTAAGTTGGGAGCATGGGGACCTTTGGAGAGGGCTGAAGGGGAGGGGAGAGGCATGGAGAAGAGCAGGAAAAAATGTAGAGCTCAACAACAACAACAAAATAATAAAAAAAAAAGAAGCCAGAGCAATATGCAACTGGCCATCAGATCCACTTACATGCCTTCTCCAGGCCCAGAAGATAATGGTGATTCCTTGCCTAGCGGATACTTAAGTTTGTGCTAGGTTTAGAAAAAGGGAAAAAATAAGTCAGTTTCAAAGAAAAGGGCTCATTAATAATCACTGTGCGTTTGACTTACCCTCTACAGTCTTGAAAGAAGAACATGGACCTCAGAGAGAATTATCATATTCAATTCTGCTCTCAAAAACTTGGTGTACAGCAGAAAACAGCCTCCATGTTCAAGAATCTACTTTAAAACAAGTGTCTCTTGGATTAGACATTCTTAAGCCAGAGCTTTTGGTTTTCTCTGCTTTCTCTGTCTGATAGTACAAAGCCCATGACTGTTCATTTCCCACCTTGTAGAAAGAGGTGTAGCTTAAAACAACAGATCATGTCATTATCTTGCTTTGAAATCTTTGTCATTTTTTGTTTTAATTTCTATTTTTCTGAAACCTTTATTTTCCTGCATGTACACCTAACTGCCTAGTCTTAAAGACTATTACCTAAGGACACCCCCCGCCAATGTTGTGTTTGTATGACAGTATCTTTGGGCATGTGCATCTTTTGTGTACCTTTGTCTTACACACTCTTAATCCTATGTTAAATTCAAATAGTAAAAAATTCTTTACATAATAATATATTTCTAATATTCCAAGCAGTTTATTTTTATTTCATGGGCTCTTTGCCCTATTTCTAATTTGAAGCTCACATAGTAATGACCCAAATATACTCACATTCTCCACTGAATATGTTTCAAATGGAATTTTTTTGTTTTTGTTTTTGTTTTTATTGTTAAAAGAGGGATTTACAATTACTCCCCTTGTCCCCGGCCCTCCTGCTCCCCCACTACCCCACCTCCCACCCTGCTTCCTAAAGAGGGGGCAGGGTATCTTGCCCTGTGGGATGCCCAAGGCCCTCTCTCCTCCATCCTGGCCTAGGAAGGTGTGCGTCCATATAGACTAGGTTCTCAAAAAAAAAAAGCCAATACATGCAGAAGAGATATGTCCCCGTGCCATTATCATTGGTTTCTCAGTCAGTCCCCATTGGCAGCCACATTCAGAGATTCCGATTTGGTAATATGCTCATTCAGCCCTGGTCCAGATGGATTTGATGAGCTCCCAATAGATCAGGCACCATGTCTCAGTTGATGGGCCAGTCTCTCGCGGTCCTGACTTCCTTGCTCATCTTCTCCCTCCTTCTGCTCTTCCACTGCACCTTGGGAGCCCAGTCCTTTGTTCTGATGTGGATGTGGGTCTCTGACTCTATCTCCATCTATCGGGTGAAATTTCTATGGTGATGATCAAGATATTCATCAATGTACCTATGTGACAAGGCCAGTTCAGGCACCCTCTCCTCTGCTGCCTAAGTACCTAGGTGGGGATATCCCTATGGACACCTGGGATCCCCTCTAGAGACAAGTCTCTTGCAAATCCTAAAATGACTCCCTTAATGTAAATATCTTATTCCCTTCTCCAATATCCACCCTTCCTCCTTCTCCACCCTCCCACTCCCCCAAGCTCTCCCCAGTTCTTCCCTTCTCCCTCCCCTCTCCCTTTTGCTCAACCGAACCCCCACCCCTACCTCCCACCCCTACCTGCACCCCCCACTCCCTCCCCCCTCCCGTGCTTCCAATTTTTGCTTGGCAATCTTGTTTGCTTCCACTTTCCAGGAGAATCTATATATGTTTTTCTTCAAATGGAAATTTTTGTAAAAATATTTAAAATGGATTTCAAAATTCTTTTTTTTTATTGATTTTTATTGAGCTCTACATTTTTCTCTATTCCCCTCCCAGCCTTTCCCCTCCCCCACTTCAATGTTCCCCCAAGGTCCTCATGTTCCCAATTTACTCAGCAGATCTTTTCTTTTTCTACTTTCCATGTAGAGTAGATCTATGTAAGTCTCTCTTAGTGTTCTCATTGCTGTCTAAGTTCTTTGGGGTTATGATTCATAGGTTGGTTTTCTTTGCTTCATGTTTAAACACCACTTATGAGTGAGTATATGTCAAAATCTTTAGTATATATACAATTCTTTTTAAGTCAGCTATGATTTCTTACAAATTGCTGGACATATTCAGAAATTTTTGTTAATCAGAGAAATCAAAACTGCAAGTTTTCTTCAAATACAATACATGTTTATGAATGGAAAGTTTAACAATGAATAGATTTGGTATAACATTACACATAAAAAATTAATCTTTTGCAAATTTGGATTTCATAAAAAAAGAACATTTTTGTTTCATTTATGTTTATGTGTTTATATCTGAGTATATGCCATGTAGGTACATGTACTCAGAGCAACCAGAAGAAAGCATTGGCACACACTTATACATATAAAAGACACAGAAATAAGTACAGATATTATAAAGTAGGTGGTTGAATTTGACTGGAGGTCAAGCTAGAGTTCTCTACCTTGTTTAAAGCTATGTTTTTGTTTGTCAGCCCTATGAAAAAAGGAAAACAAATAACTGAAGTCAATTAGTGTGGTTTACTTGAAGTTATTGGGTCCTGATTTCCAGTTTCAGTTCTAAAGCATATGAAATACATATCTTCTTTACTCAAATGAATATTCATGTGCTGCCTCTATGATTTAGGCTATATGCCCTATGCCAACTGAGTTATTATGAATAATAATAATTATTTGTTATTATATTGTTATATAATGTCTATTGTTATAGACATTATTCATTCAAGAATTACACACTGAGCTGGAATTTGATTTTACTGTTTACTAAATGATGTATTTTCCATTCTATCCCATTTTCATATGTTGAAGACATTTTTTATAAGATTGTTTTTCTATGTTTCCCATGCAACCAACATGGATTGCATGTATTCTCTGACCTTTTGTACTTATTGAAAAGGAATCCTACATTGCCATCCCATTGCCTTTTACCATGAAGTGATTAGTTTTCAATGCTACTTTCCATGCATATAGTAAATTGTGCACTTATCAAATATCCCCTGTTAATTATTACTGAAGCCTAAGTAGCAAACTTCATATTTGACATCATATTTGGCATGGAAAATTAATTGCACATTGTCTAGCTTTGACATTAATAGAGGTGCTACTTTTTCTGAACAATTTATATATGATGTTTGTAGCTCATAACTTGATTACTTTGCTGAAATACATATACTGTATATTTTGTTGCTAACTCAATCTTATTTTAGTTGAACTGAACTAATTTATGTTATTAAGCTTATATATTTACCCTCTGAAAGGATCAGGTAAAAATGACAGAAATAGAAATTTAGAATCCATCTTAATATTTTAAAATAGATTGAAAGGACTTGGATTATAATTCCTATCTTTAACAATATTAGGATTAGAACACATGCATTCTTTTAAATAATATTCAGACTTGCAGAGTATATCACACAGGAGTTAATAAACTAGATTGTCTATTTCCCAGCATCTTAACAATCATTCATGGTCCAGCTTCCCCTTATTATTGACCACTGCACTACATTTATCAGAACACTTGCATCCATTAAGCAGAGAAAGAAAAGGTTAAGTAACATTATGTTTCTAACAACAACAACGGAAACACACACACACAACTGGAGATCAAAGTCAATGTTCAGCCTCTCTTTGTCGTCCTGATATAAGTAGAAAATGAACGAGATGAAAGGTAGCTTGACAGAAAGGCAGAACTTTACTTTCTCCCGCTATTTCTGCATGATCATTGCTCCTTTCAAGGGGATTGTAGGAATATAAATGCCATCGTGACACCCTAAGTATGACCGAGAGTCTAGCTTCAGTCAATTTGCCTGGGTGGCATAGGATGCCCGGTCAAGTGTAAATCAGCTGTATGTGAAAGAAAGAAATAAGGCTGGTTTCGATATCTCCATGACTTAAGATTGACTTTGATTAACTTATTACTATATATAAGTACATTGTCTATCACAATTTGCCTAACTAACATAGATGAGCATGAAATAGACAGTGTTAGGTACTAGATAGTATGGTTACCCAGGCATATCTCAGCATACAAATAAAAATGTTTGCCCTCATCTAGCTTACAGTCAAGTATAGGAAGGTAGTTAGAACATCCTCTCTGCTGCCTAGGTTTCATGGTGCCAGAAGGTGTTTATGTGAGCTGTTGGTAGAGAAAAGACATCAGCAGATTTATCCAGCTGTGAACACTGTAAACTTCAATACCAACTTGCCAGACAAGATAAGCCCACTTGTGCAATAAGGTTATTGGATCACTGATTGGATTTGAGTTCTGTTGCACAGGAGGGGACCCATGCCTGATACTGTGAACCTAGCCAAAAGCATATGGCTGGGGAAGACATAGGCACTAATGGGGAACTTACTGCTGGTGTTTAGAGAAATTAACACAGTATCAACCTTCTGTAGAAGTATCTGTGCTTATGCCCATAGAAAAAGAATACTTTCAGCCTTGATGAGAGAAGACTATCTCTTCAGTAAAAGGCAATGAATGCAGAGACTCACAGCTGCGCAAAGTGCTCCAATAAATGGTCATTGAGTGCTCACTCTTAAACAAAACATTTATACCACCATCTCTAAGTCTCATGGAACATTTTCAAAGAGGAGGAAGAAATAATATAATAGCTGGAATGTAGAAAGAAGGGATCTTAAGAATGCCATCTTCTAGGCAAGACACAGCCATTGCAATATTCAGCCCACAGAAAATCCTGTCACTTGTACTGGTCCTAAGAATACTACCCCTTTCAACAATCTGTTAAGTATGGAGGAGGGGCTTATGTGACCCTATAACACCATATTGCATTATTGGATACTGAAAGGTAATGGGAGAGATTGTACTGTTGTCTTTGTCATTGTCATCCGTTGCATGTTCTTTGATGAACTCTCCAAGTTCAAACAGATTTTCAAACCCAGGGTCATAAACGTAACCTTGGTTAAACTCAGCTCCTCACAAAGAATAAGAAAATGTGAATGAGGAAAGGGGATTTGTATGGAGTAGATGTTAATGGGGTGGGTGATAAGAACAATTGAAATGTATGCTATACATGTATAAAATGTCAAAAAATAATGTTAATTAATAAGAAAGGAAAAATAATCACAACTTATAAGGTTGCAGATTTTGAGAATTGCTTCAGGAAAGACAGTGGCTTTTTCTGATTGTTCTAAAGCATCTCCACTGGTTTGTTTGCTGAATAATTGAAACCTCTTCTGCGGGAGTACTATCTAAGCTCAAGCCGGATGGTTAACTGAAATTTACTCACTGTATGGCAGAAACAAGGACATTCCTACTATATGGAAAGGCTGCATCCAAAACTTTGTAAATTTGTCTGTGTAGTCAAATAGCTTATGATTAAAAATAATGTGCCTTGTTTCAGAAATAGGAAAAGAAGCATTCCACTGTGGCTGAACAGAGGTAGAAAGGCTGGCATTTGTGGAAGACATGGCTCAAACTTTTGTACATGATAAAGGTTTGCTATTTGATTCCAGAACGTACCAATAAATAAATTCAATTATTTTTCAATAACAATTTTAATTTTGAATGGTTCTATGCCTGAACAAAAAAGCAATGTCTATTTTGGGTGTTAACGATAATCATTCTCATAGCTTTCTGAAGATAACCTGGATGGGAACTGAGTGTCAATATGGCATCGTTGAGGAAACAATCTACTGTAAGAGATTATGATGACTTTGACAAAGGAGGTAGTCAGGGAAGGGCAGAGGAACGGGCAGATTTAAGTCCTGGCTGGAATTTAGAACCATAAGCCATGTTATCGTTGATGGAGGAATATAGAAGGGAAGGGATTCCAAGAACAACCTCTAGGTTATGTGATCGGCTGAGTCAATGTGAACATTTCATTTATTGGGATACAGGAAGAAAGTATCTGTGGCAGAAGGAAATCTGAGGAATATGGGTGCTTTACTCTGGTGTATGTTATATAGATAATAAGGGGTAGAATAGAAGCTTAGTTTGGAGAAAAACGTTTGAGAAAATTCTTTGCTGAGAAGATGGTTCATAGAGTAAACTGTTTGTTATGAAGCATGAAGATCTGAATTCAAATTCTCAGAATCTAAGCAAAGTCCGACATGGTTAAATGTGATAATTTCAGAGCTTCTGTGCCAAGCAATCTATGGTAGATATACATCTTCTGAAAAACAAATGCACACACACACACACACACACATACATACATACACTCACATAAACACATACATGCACACACACAAACATATATACAAATGCACAGAAATATTGGTTTTTAGTTTGGGAAAGCAACATTCAATTATAGGTTTGGTACAGTATTATTGTTTTGCCAGCCACCAACAGCAGCACTTGGCACATCTACAAGAAGAGAAAGCTGTACCATACAACTGAAGACATGTGGGAGGTTTATTGGGGAAAGAGAGGGAGACACAGAAGTGAGCCTTTGTATTTGCGGTTGGGGGAGCTGGAGAAAAAGAAGAAGGCAGTGAATGGGTCTCACTTTTTGTGAGGGGATATGGCACATATGCATACAGAATGTCCGTAACTGGTGATGTATTCTGCCAGGTCCCTAAGGACAGGACAGTCCATCCAGGCACTGGGAGTGTTCTCAGTAGCTGCAGTTGAGGACCCAAGGGAAGGCCAGTGTAATGCCTCAATGCCAACATAGATTACATTGGATAGAAGGTGAATTATGAAATTATGAGGGTTATCAGGTTTGAGTCTTGATGTGTGCCTAGTTAGGAGAAAGAAGAGGAGCCAAGAAAGAAAACTGGTTTCTAAAGGCATTTGTGTTTTCCTTCAATATGCAAACCTTAGTGACCCTGATTTTGTCTTCACTGGGGTCCCATGATGCCCTGAGACATGAAAGAAGACATTGTGTAGTTCATCACACAGCCATTTTTCTAAAACTAACAGAAAACCTCTTCTCGGTTCTGTTGGACTGTGTTTTCTTGACTTCAACTATTTCCCCTCATTTTACTTCTTTGATTTTCCTATCCTTTTAAATTTGGTGTCTTCCTTGTAAAGGGACAAGATGAAAGAAACTTGTGAATAAACAAATTCTTTTGGATTGACAACCTATTGGAAAAATCACCTATGCTCTAGGGTGGATATTTGAGGAAGCTGCTTAACATGTTATGGTATTAATTACCATAGTCTTAAGAATTCAACTCATCTTTGATGTCTTTCAGCCATTTGAGATTCTTCTGTTGAGAATTCTCTCCTTAGATTGGGGAGGGATTTAGAAGGAGAGCAATTAAAGAGATATCTTGATAGAAGGAGCCATTATTGGGTTATAGAGAAACCTGGTGCTAGGGAAATTCTCGGGAATACATAAGAATGAGACTAGCTAAGACTGGCCTTCTGCTGTAATCAGATTGGTGACTACCCTCATTATCATCCTAAAATCTTCTTCCAATAACTGATGGAAGTAGATGGAGAAATCCATAGCCAAGCACCAGGCAAAGCTCCTGGAGTCCAGTTGAAGAGAGGGGAGGGATTATATGAGTAAGGGGATTCAAGATCATGATCTGACCCGACAGTGTGGGAGCTCACAGACCCTAGGCTGATAGCTGAGGAGCATGAATGGAACCTAACTAGGCCCTCTGTGGGTGACAGTTGTGTGGCTTGGTATGTTTGTGGGTTCCCTAGCAGCAGACCAGGATCTATTCCTTATACAGAAGCAGGCTTTTGGGAGCCCATTCCATATAATGGGAAGCCTTCCTCAGCCATGATGCAGGAGGAGGGGCGTGGTCCTGCCTCAATTTGACATGCCAGGCTTTGTTGACGTCCCATGGGAGCCCTTAATCTTTCTAAGGAGTGGATGGAGGTGTAATTGGGGCAAGCTGTGGGAGAACTGGGAGGAGGGGAGGGAAGGGAAACTGTGCTTGGTACGTAAAATGAATAAAATATTTTTAAAAATCAACTTACGTATGGACACACAAGCACACGCCTTTCCAAACAATTTTTCCTTGCAAAAACTTCTAATTGCTTAAGCATTTCATCAAACTGCCCCCAAGAATGTCCTTTTGAATTTGTAAACTCTCTGACCTCTCTCTGTTTATGGAGGTTTCTGTCCCTTCTGGTCCCACAGTCATTTAGTCCCAAAGAAACACACAGAGGTCTACATTAATTATAAACTGGTTGGCCTATTGGCTCAGACATCTTATTAACTTTTACATCTTACATTAACCCATAATTCTTGTCTGTGTTAGCCACATGGCTTGGTACCTCTTATAAGCAAGGCATTCTAATATTGCTTTCTCTGTGTCTAAGTTACAGCTGCAGACTCAGCCTTTGCTCTTCCCAGAATTCTCCTGTTCTGGTCATCCCTCCTATACTTCCTGCCTGGTTACTGACCAATCAGCATTTTATTAAACAAGTACAAGAGGCAAATCTTTACAGATACAAGACCATTGTACCACTACATCTCTATGTGTGTGTCTCTGTCTGTCTCTCCCTCTTTTTCCCCTTCCTTTTCTCTCTCTCTCTCTCTCTCTATCTCTCTCTCTCTTTTTCTCTCTCTCATCTATCCATCTATCCACCCATCCACCTACTCACCCACCCACCCATCCATCCATCCATCCATCCATCTCTCTATCTCATATATGTAAAAACTTTCTGAGTCTCACTAATGTCCCACCCATTGCTTTTGCATGTTGAGGGATAGAGTCTCATCATTGAAAAGAACATTGATGAAACATAATAAAACAAACCTGGTCTATCAGCCTCAAGAACCATTAACTTCATGCAGGGATGGGCTTTGTAAAATTTTCTTTCACCCATTTTGGCAGAGATAAGACACCTTAGTTACATCATCATTTGTAAAGTGCTTTTTGTTAAAAAAAAATTCTTAACAAAGTTTCTCTTTTCTTAGTGACTCTTTGCTGTATTGATCTGAAGTTGTATTCCCATTTCTCCTTTGTTTCTCATAGTAAAAAGCAATAAATCAGCTTCCAGCCTATTGCCACAGTAATAAATCTGTATATGTATAGATAGAATTGAGAACACATCTGTTATGGAACTGCACTAATAGGAACTTTTCATGGACATATTCATTCATTCAAAAATATTATCCAGTACCAACTAGTCATTTTAATAACAGGTATGATAAAACATCTGTTATGTGAGAGCTTACAATCATTTAGAAATGCAGAAAAAGACATGAAGTTTATATTATAATACATTTTATTTGCTTTATAAATATATATCCACAGTTTTAATCCATGTTATTTCTAAAAAACAGACTGGTAAAATATGTAAATATAGAAATACATGTAATGTTTGCAGGTATGTGTATATGTATGTGTGTGTGCATCTATCTCTATCATTTAGCTATCTATCTTCTGTCTATTTATCATCTATCTACCTACATATTCATCTATCTGTCATCTAAGTAACTATATATCTTTGATCACTGTGTCAGTTGAAATGGATTTGAAAATGGCTCACACAGTGCTTGAAGGTAGCAGGTCTGAGGTCTATAAGGTAGGCTAGCAGAGAGAAAAGCCAGGTAGGATTTCTGTGTTACTTCTCTGAGGTAGGATACCATCTCTGGTATCCTACTTTGGATAGACTCCCAAGAACTTCAGGTAATTGGGTAGAGGAGTTACCTGTATGTCAGGGATAGTAAGCTGCTTTTCTAAGAGCCAATTTACATAAATATTTGTCATATCTACCAAATCTAGAGATATACAGGCTAGAATTTGGTCCAAAAACTGGCTATTATATGTTAGAAAGGTAGGCAAAAGAAATTAACCATTGGGTACAACATGGATATAGACTATACCTTGGAAGTTTATGTGATGATTATACTGGGTATAATATACATTACGAATAAAATTAAAATAGGAAGAAATTAAGAAATAACTTGAGCTAATACAAATCTATTCTGAGATCAGACTCTGAGACAGTAGCATCTGAGCAAATCCAAGAACAATGAAGCACTTCATACTTTTTTCTCTTGCTATCATTCCTAGAATTTTATTAATGATGCCACATATCTGCTTTTTGATGTGAAGTGGGACATCTACCTGGGAATTGTCTGTGACAATCTTTCACAATCACATCAGAGCTCATGGCTTCAGAAAATAAAACATATTTTCCATTCCTTGTGATCATATGGGTTTTTCAGATAAACCTGCTAGATACTCTATCTTAGATATTCTGAGCATCATCTCATTCATAGATCTTCAGTTGGAACTACAAGAGTAAGTGAATCAACTTTTGTTCATGTGGTCTCCTGTCTCTCAAATGGGGCTTGTTTGTAAAATAGCAGAAAGATTCGTGGAATACTAGAAGTCAACTGTAATTGGCCCACATAAAGTTTCACTCTAGTTTGGTTTACCAGTAATCCAGTGCTAGAAGGTACTGACAAAGGCACACATGCAGGAGGCAGAAGTCGTTGATAACCATTTCTGTAATAATTAGTAGATAATAAGCAATACAAACGAAACGTTTTGGAGTGATTTAAGCAGTACAAGCTGAATATACAGTAGGATGGAGAATCAAGCTTACAAGATACTGGGCTCAACTTAAATGCATTTTTCTCACTATAGTCCCATATAACACATGGAAAATAAAGCACATATGTTTCAGACAATGACTTATACTGGGCTCATGGACTTTACTAGCTTGGGCTGCTACAAGAGGACAGCAAAGCCTGACACCTTACAAACTTCCGTTTAAGGCTTCGGCTGCAATTCAGTTGACACCTTAGCATCAAAACTTATAAAAATGAAGTTTATTTCTCACAGTTCTGGAAACTAAAGACTCCAAGTTCAAGTTGCTAGAAGATTTAAATCATTGACGACCATCCTCTTTCTGACTTGCAGGTATCCACATTCTTGGTGTATACTTACAGTGGAGAGGGAAAGATCACGGAAGGCAAGGCAATTCTGATCCTCCTTTTTAAGGACACAAATCGAGACACACAGGTTCTGTCTTTGTAATCTCCTCTAACCCTAATTAGCCTCGACTTCTAACCTGATCATGCTATTACAATGTAATTGGAATTTCAACATGATTTTTTTTGTAGGGGGGGAATAAATGCTCATCTCATAGTGCTCTGATGTGGGATTCCCCTCTGTATGCTGTGAATATCATTGATGAATAAAGAAACTGTCTTGGTCTAACAGGGTAGTGTAGAGTTAGGTGGGGAGAACTAAACTGAATGCTGGGAGAAAGGAGGCAGAGTCAGAGAGAAGCTGTGTAGCCCCACCAGATACAGATGGCAGAACTTTGCCTTGTAAGCCACAGCCTAATGGCAATACTCAGATTACTAGAAATGGATTAAATTAATATATAAGAGTTAGCCAATAGGAAGATAGAGCTAATGAGCCAAGCAGTGATTTAATTAATACAGTTTCTGTGTGATTATTTTGGGAGTCTGAGTGCCTGGGAAACTAACAAGCAACCTCCTTACAACTGTGCTATGTCACAGTTTGACAGAATATATGACAAGAGCCACTTTGGATCCCCTTCCTTGTCAGGGTTTGACAGGTCACAGCCACCTGTAACTCAAATTGCAGAGATGTTCTACACTTTAGGCCTCCCTGAATACCTGTATGGAACTAACACACCCACGTTCAGATATATACAAACCCATAGTTAAAATAACAAAAATATAATTTTTAAACATATATCTAAAATTTAATACTCTCAACCATTAATACTTTGGAGGTGTTTCATGTTTCACAAAGCTCTTTGATAAATTGGTAGTAAAAGTTTGGACCGGAGAGATGATAAGTCAACAGAGAAAAACACTTATTCTTTTGGTAGAGCACTGAGGTTCATTCACCAATACCCACATGGCAGTGTGCAACAATTCCTCACTCCAGTTCTAGGTATCCAGTATCCTCTTCTGACCTATAGAGGAATCAGGCACATATGTGGGACATGTATAACTAACTATTTGGACAAAATGCTCATACACATAAGATTTTAAAAAATAGTAAAATTCAACTGCTTTGTGGCAATAGCAACAATAAAACCTAAATTATTAATATTGACTCTAGGGATTATTATTTGAAAAAAGGGCAGTCTGTTGTGAGAAGGTGCTGCACTATTCAAATTGTCCTGGCTGTAACTGGGCAGGCAGGTTATCTGCCTAACAGCCATGTGACTTTGGGCAAGATCACTGAAAGCAAAGGATACCAATAATCTTTCTTGCAGTTGACTGCATTTTTCGTATTTTGAAAAAAAAAAGACAATGAAGAAACAAATTAGGGATATTAATACTCATACTTGACTTAAAGCAAGTATGAAAGAAGCAAGATAAGGGAGTTTTTAAGAAAGTAAGTTCTTAGCTGGAGGAGGCCTGAGTCAGCAACCTCAGTGGGAACAAGCTTAACCCACCTTCGGGATTAGGCAGAGCAACCTCCAGGAGTGCTGAGCGACCTCCAGGAATGCCATATGACCTCTGGTATGACTGGAAACATGGCCCCAACTCTACCATTAGGAACAACCATCTGAGCCTGTTTTCACTGGCACCTGGAAGAATGATCACCAGAGATATGACCCCCAACTACACCAAAGAGGAAAAGGTAAGAACATACTCAATACCACAAAGAGCAATACCACACCAACAAAAACTAGTG
>JAQHUG010000017.1:5620184-5645989 GCA_028555095.1 Dicrostonyx torquatus | reverse complement strand
CACACAATAACATCACCAACAGTGAAAGCTAAAAATACCAGCATCTAGCAATCACTGTTAATTAATAGCCATTAATATAAATGGGTTCAATTTACCTGTCAAAAGACATAAGCTAACAGACTGTATAAGAAAACAGAATCCATTCTTCTGTTGCATTCAAGAAATACAACTCAACCTCAAAGACAGACATCACCTCAGAGTAAAAGGTTGGAAAAAAATTTTCCAATCAAATGGATCTAAGAAACAAGCTGGTGTTCTAATACCTAACAAAATAGACTTCAATCTAAAAATCAATCAAAAAATACAAAGAAAGACATTTCATATTAGTCACATGGAAAAAATCCATCTTGAGGAAATCTTAATACTGAACATCTATGCCCCCAATACAAGGGTACCCTCATATGTAAAAGAAACACTTGTAAAGTTTAATCTCATATCTACTCTTCTCATCAGTAAAGGGGAAACCTGTAGAATCATTTGAATCACAAATGGAAATTATAAACTTCCCCATCAGCAAAGACTGAACCCAGGACTTGGTTGTTATATTTCTGTCAACACTTCTAAATGAGATAAAAGAAGAGGAAACAAGGCATTTTAGTGAATGAAATGACTCCCATAGATGAAAGGCCAGGGGAAGTCCTCCTTTAGATCTGATTAGGCTCTCTAAGGACAGAACTCTAGGTGTGGGTAAGATGACTTGAATGAAAATGGCCTCCAAGATTCACAGGGTGAGATTAGAAGCTGTTGCCTTGTTGGAATAGGAATGGCCTTCTTGTCACTTGTCACTTGTGTTGAGCGTCAACATTTCAAATGCTCAAACTGCGTCCAGTGACATTCTCTCTTCCTGCTGCCTGAGGATCCAGACGCAGAAATCTCAGCTAGCTCTCCAGCACCATGTCTGTCCGCATGTCACCAGTAGTACTTTCCACCATAGCCATGATGGGCTAAACATCTGACTGTAGCCAGCCCAAATGAACAGTTTCCCTTTATTGTACTATCAGCCATGATCATGGTGTTTCTTCTCACCAATAAAACCCTAACTAGGACAGTGAATAGTAACATATGAAGATGGCTAGAGTCAGAGGAACACAAGCGAAGTTTTCATAAAGTTGAATTGTCAAAATGGTGGCAACCTGGGTGCAGGCTTTGAATGGATTGCTGTTGTTCAAAGCACAGAATGACCTTTCCTTCTTCTCTTTGAAGATGGTACAGGGCATATTCTTATTCAGCTATGGCCACTTGTGGTGCTGACACAGAAGGGCATTCCAGACCTCACTGTTGCTTTGATCAGCTTGAGTGTGTGTGGATCATAAGCTTCCTATTTCTGAAAGGGGTTATTTTGATCACAGTTCTTCCTTTCTCAGCAACTCTATTCTGAGGCATTTTGAGCAACCTGTGTGTGTGTGTGTGTGTGTGTGTGTGTTTAATTCACAGTACAGTAAATTTAGCAGATACCTACCTATACCTATAACCCAGTAATTCTTTCCAAGTAGAGTCCATGGAATGAGGAAGAGTAAATGTTGCTTTTGGCAAGGATGCCAATTCTGTGACTCAGGGATGGAATGGACTGTATCACTGCTCAAAGTCATGTTTCACTTTCCTTCCTACTGTGATGATGACACATTCTCAGCCATGATCTTTTCTGTGGAGAGTTTTTACTCTGCCGCATTGATGCTGGCCAATCAGTGCTCTCAGCCTTAATTCAGGGCATATCCCAGAAAAACAACTTAAAAGGTATCTCAACGTTCCCCCAGTCCTCATGTACTTTTATTTTTGTCCTAAGAAATTGATGTTTCAGGAGGAGGCTGACGTCCCAATTGTAATAGAGCCAGAAACACATGCCACAGAGGCACAGTGGCTGACCTACAGTCACAAACATTGTGGTGAACACTAAATCTCTTTGTGAGCTACTGAGGTCTTGATATGACATATTACTTTCTGGTACTATGGGGATGAATTATTCTTTGGGCACTAGGACTCAGGACAAACATTTTGAACCTTAAAACCCCTAAGTGTACATTAAATAATCAGAAAACAAAAGCTTTGCCCCCAGGACAAAAGCCCTGGCCCCCTTTATAGTATTTCAATCCCACTCCCTTTCCAAATGAGAAGTTTTATTTATTTATTTATTTATTTATTTTGGTGCCTCTCCAGACACATGTGTTATATTGTAGTCCCTTAGAAGCCATGCCTTTGTTTTATAGTATCATTCAGAAGGACTGTTTGAAGGATTTAGATGGGGTTTCAATCCTGTTTCTGCTTTCTACCTCTTTATAACATGGGGACCAGCAGGTGACACAGTACCTCTGAGTGCAATTCTGCAGCAAACAAGGCTGACCCTGTGTTTGCTGTTACTATTTTTTTCTTTAGCTTTGGAAAAATGTGTGTGTTCCATAATCTAGCTGGACAGATCGGCATGTTTCCAACTCACTACCTCTCAATCATCACCCTCCTTGTAAATACTAGGTGAAGGAGCATTGCCAAATGTTCTCTGCTTCTTCTAGAAATAACCTTTTCAAAGGTGTACCTCCCTACCTCACCCCTACCAGCTAGGTCGCAACAGTTTTAACAGCATGGAAATACTCTACACGGTCCATTTGTTTCCAGAACTCTCGCTGGAAAGATGCAAGCAGAAAGAGCATTTGCTATCTCCCCATCTGCTGATCTGCCTGGTTCCTTCTATCACAGCTTTCCCTTGATGACCTGTGTTTGTTTATATATCTTGTCTCCGTTGTTTACTCCCGTCCAGTTTCACTGAAAGAAATAGTGTGGTGGCTGTTTTTAGCTACTTCGTGAGTTTGGTTCTTAAATTTAAGGCCCTTTTATTTCCTCCAGATGAAGGCTTTGATTTTGAGGTAAATCTTCATCTATTGAGTCTTGAACCCATGTTTCTTTCACTTCCTGCTCTATTTTATTATCCCTACAGTCTTCATGATTTATCTCTGCCAATACTCTCAGAAGTACTAGGGTGAAATGCATGATGCTCTTGGCAGATGTCCTCTCTCACTCTCTGCTGTGAGGCAGCTTGATGGAGTGTTATTGAGGCAAGGTGGGGGTAGGATGAGAGGGAAGAAGCCCATGTTTCATAGCAGGATGCTTGCTTCTAACCCCACACTGCCAGCCCTATTCTCCTTATTCTGAGGACATTTTGCCTTTTCTGCAAAATGTCCCAATAGCTAGTCCCAATAGCTTATAAGACAGCAGAGAGAGTCACATTAGCAATAATTCACTAAAAGTAAGATATGTATAGGAAGAGCTAAGTGTGGACTCAGTTAGTGACATATTATATAATTCAGAGAACTTTCCCCTTTAATAGGAAACTCATTTCATGTCCCTCATACCAATTTGGCCTTTTTAAGGATTTAGATTATACACTGATGCAATTTATGAATTCAGCTGTGCTCATGCAGCACAGGTTGAGACAAAGAAAGAGAGCATCACATAGACAAGAAGACAAAGATAGATAAGTCTCTAGCACCAGAAGCAACAGTGATAGATTTCAATGTTGGAATATTAAACTTGCTGAGAGACAGCATGTCAGCAGCTTCCTACAAGATGCCAAGGGTCGATTTTAGCTTCATGGCACTGTCTTCTATGTGCTCTAGGAATGCTTTTGTCCCGTGTGTCCATATATGCTTGGGCACTCTGTGTGCCCTTGTTCCCTCTGAAGTGCACCTTTTAAGATTGAGGACCATCCATTGACTGTTTCCCTATCATCAGGCACTGTGTGCACACGTCAGGCATGTATCCACGCGGTCATTGTTTGCCTTTTAATAAAAAGAATTTGGTCCCACGAGCCTTTAATGAAATTAAGACTTGCTCATGTGATGGGTTTTAAACTCACATTTTCTCATACAACAGCAAGATATCCAAGGCTCTCAGGCCATGTCACCATGGTCTTTACATCTTGCTGAACACCTGCTCAGAGAACTTCCTGCTTTTGCCTTCCACTTCCTTTCCTCTGAATCCCGCTGCATCTACTCTCACTTCCCTGCATGCACTTAGGACCGGCCACATGTTTTTTTCAGGTTTAAGATTCTGAAGATACAAGTATTAGAGTAATATAGAGAATAGTCACTCAGCTCTGCTGCTTCCTAGCTATGCACCCTTAAGCGGGTTATTTAATTTCAGTATGCTCTAGCCTCCATTCTGTAAAAAATTTCATGAGCTAGAATAAACAAGCCTTTGAAAGCCATTGTGTGACACAAAGTAAAGCATTGTGTGCTTTTGCTCCTGTTAGATGAACCTTAGATATCACATTCATGAGGATCTCCTTGACTCCCCTTTTTCTCTGAACAAAATCGGCACGGCAGACTTCCATTGTAGGTGTTGATATTGTTTTATTTTAGAGTTTTTATTTATAAGTCGTTCTCTACTACTCAGTGGAAGCTATGTGAGTTTAGGAAATAATTTATTTTGGGACACGCAATTCATTACATTGTTATACCTTATATTTTACAAAATGCTTTATTGGGAGTCAAAACTGATCGTGAACTCAACTGATTATTGATTTTACTATAATCATTATAATCAGTCTTCATGTATTGCCTACTATAGTCCCTCTCCCACAATAAAATCTCATGAGATACATACTATTAAACCCACTTTCCAGGTGAGAAGGCAAAAATACAAAGATTAAGCAACATAAGCAGGATAAATTGCCAGTATCCGTGAAAAAGGGAGTTTTATCCAGCAATCTGATCCAAGAATTCATATTCTTACTGCTTTTTGCATCTGTCCCCAAAATGATTTAGCATGGGGAAAGGGAAAAGGTGGAGAAAATAAGGAAAAAAAGGGTGAAGGAGGGGAGGATGGGCAAGAGCTGCTGGCAAAGCAGAGTCTTGATGGCATCACCAAAGTCACTGCACAACTCCCTCACTAATGCTGGATTTATGCTAAATCCTTGGCTTTTCAAAACAGTCACTATAAAATATAGCCATGTAGAATCCACTTCTTCATTTGCTGTGAGAAATAACTTGTGAGCATTACCCATTAAATCATTCAGCTCTGCATAATATCCCAACAAGGAAAAATGTTTGTTTCTGCATAAACCTTTGCGTCCCTGGAGCCTTTGGCCTGATCTGCTCTTTATGATGCTTATGTAACAGGTTTGTGCACTGCATGCTGGGAAATAAATGTGAAACCAGACTGTAGGCTTGGCAACAAGAATTCTATCAACTTTCAGATTATGCCATTTTTTTTTTTCATTCGGCAATCTTTTGAACCTCAGATTTCCTTTTTTTGTACTGCTTAAGATTTTGTCAACTTGACACAGCTAGAGTCGTCTGGGAAGAGGGAATCTCAAATGTAAAAAAAAAAAAAAATTCACATCAGAACAAGGGACTGAGCTACCAAGGTCCAGTGGAAGAGCAGAAGGAGGGAGAAAATGAGCAAGAAAGTCAGGACCCTGAGGGACTGGCCCACCAACAGAGACAGTGTGCTCGATATATTGGGAGCTCATCAAATCCAGCTGGACCAAGACTGAATGAGCATATGACCTAACTGGACCCTCTGAATGTGGCTGCCAGTGGGGACTGAGTGAGAAGCCAATGATAATGGCACTGGGATCTATCTCTTCTGCATGTATTGGCTTTTGGGGAACCTATTCTATATGGATGCACGCCTTAGACCGGGATGGAGCAGAGAGGGCCTTGGGCTTCCCACAGAGCAGGGTATCCTGCCCCCTCTTAAGGAAGCAGGGGGAGGGCAGTGGGGTAGAAGGGGAGCGGGAGGGCTGGGAACAAGGGGAGTAAATGTAAATTTTTCTTTTAACAATAATTAAAAAAAAAAGAATAAAACATGAACCGAAAAAAAAAAAAACCACAATGCCTCCATCCAAGAGCATAAAGGCAAGTCTGCGGGGGCAATAGCTTGATTGATGATTGATGTGGGAGCTCAGTATGGGCTGTGTCACAATCATGCCAGTCATGTGATGCTGAGTTGCACATGAGAGCAAGCCACACCAGCTGTGGGGAGCTTTAGTTCCTGCTTCCAGGTTCCTACCTAGACTTCCTATCTTGCCTTCCCTTAGTGATGGCCTCTGATGTGAAAGTTTATGCGAAACGAAGCCTTTCTCCACCATGTTGGTTTTGGTCAGTGTTTTATCACAGTCCCAGAAACCAAAGCAAGACAGTCCTATATAATTAATAATATGACTGAAGGTACTGGGTCGCTTAATATCCCCACAGAGACCTCTACAGTACCATTTACCTACAGCTTCGTGTCAATCTAGGGTAGTATGCTCCAACTGCTTTGTAATCATCTTATATTACAATAATTTATTTAACAATAACCTTTATATCCAGGGTTCAGCTAGTTTTAGGACATTTTACCAAATTATGAAGCTAATTAAATAGTTGCAGAATCCAAATAAAACCCGAGAACCTGCAACCCTGTACTGCTGTTCTGTGTTTCACCCGAGAGCCATTATTCCTAGTATGATAAAGTTATAGCAAACCAAGGAGAAAAACCCATGTGAAATATATTAAATGTCTGTTTTGAGATGGAGTCCTAGCTTTGATGGAATAATATTATGACTGAATTATAACTAGCTATTTTTAACTTCTGTTCTCATTTTTAAAATCTGAATTTGTTTTTCTTCATTACAAATGCTATGATTAGTAATTAGAGAAATTGTGGAAAAGTAGTTATGTGAAAGAAAGAAAAAATACTCTAATTCTATCATAAGACCACTCATTTAACCTTCATATTATCTATATAAGCTTTATGTGTTTTTAGTGCTACATATGGTCTTTTAAATCATCTAATGTCTAATGGTTTCTTAAACTTTTCATAGTTTTAATGATACTATTTCATATTTTCATTTTTTCAATTATATATATATATATATATATTTCCATGTAACAACTGGCATTTCACAATAAAATTTTAGAGAGCTGCAGACAGACTTATGGTAATTCACTCTAATTCTCTTAACTTTTCACTTGTTGTTGGGTTATGAACTTGTCTTTAGTACCATTCAAAATGTTTTAAGGAGTTTTGGTACATGTGACCTTTCAGATACAAATAGCTTAATGACATCAGATTAGAAGGTGATATATAACGTTCAGGCTTTGATTCTAAAGTCATTGTTGGGATCTTGTTAGTGCTTCCCACCAGCTCCGTTAGTTGGATACCTTGCGTTAATTCCATAGATCCTTCAGATCTTTGTTTATACAGTGGGGGGGTCTTCACAGAGTTGGTTTAAACATTAAAGGAGATAGTACCCTGAGAGCTTTTCAGCAGTGTTCCAAGATTTTTAATGCTTGGCCAAATTATTTTCCAGATAACCACCAACAAGGTCTGAAAAATTCCGATTCATCTTAACCATCTCAGCATGTTCCTATTATAGTGTTTTGATAACTTGATAAATTATAGGAGTTTGCTATTATTTCTTAAATTCTGCTGCTTTGCTTCTGAGGGAGAATAGCATGTTGTTGTAAACTGGCTACCAGCTACTGCACACTGGTTGTGTATTATTGATACTCATTGCTCATTTGTTGATAGCTGCTGCTTGCTGACTTAGGAAAACAATTTTTTCTCACTCTAGAAGAATAATCTTACATATAAAATTATTGTTATTTCTCATTTATATTTTCTATTATTAACAAGTTTAAAATGTCTATTCTTTAACATACTCTATAGTTTTTCTTCATGTCTTCCCGTAAAGCCTTGTAATTATAGGATAAATCAATAGCCAGGCCTCTTGCACACATAAGGTATTTCACATCTATGCTTGGGTGTAGGTTAATGAAATCTTGTATGCAGAAAGTATAGTTTTCTTGATTTATTTAGAGTAAATCACCATGTCTAAGAAATTCCTTTTAATACTTGGTTTCTATCTACACAGTTTTTTGTCATGTTTATTTCATTTACTAGATTTTTAGACTGTACGCTATTTACCACACGTGGAGTGAGGCTCTAGGCAAGAGTCCTGCAGCGCTTTGTGGATAGAAACCAGTGGAATCTATGACCTTGGGTAGGAAAAATCTTTATCAGTAAACTCCTGCTAATAACTGATTCCCTCAAGTGTTACAGAACAGCAAAAAATGTCAGTATTGTTGGAAGTAAATGCATAACCAACAGAAATTACAGATGTTTTCATTAGTTACTGCTTCTGTATAGTTTATTTCATTTTGCTATATTTGAAAATTGTTACTTAATGACTATTAGATCTTATGTTGTAATATCTGTGTTAATATTCTCTAAAGAAACAGAACTGATTGAATATATTCATATTCAATACATACACATATTATGGGATATACATATATATACATATATATGTATATATATGTATATATATATATATATATATATATATATATAGTCTGGGTAGTTCAATCCTGTCTTCTAATAGAAAGGCAAAGAATAAAGTCATTGTTTAGTCCATGAGACTGGGTGTCTTAATAGTTCCAACATGGTGGTGGAATCCCAGTTCCAAGCTAGAAAAAAACTAAAAAAAAAAAAAAAAAAAAAAAGAGATGTGCTTTGGAGTAGGGATTTTTATCAGTTGCTTTCTAGCCTCTGTGATCAAAATACCTAATTAGCCATGTGGTGGTGGCGCATACCTTTAATCCCAGCACTTGGGAGGCAGAGGCAGGCAGATCTCTGTGAGTCAAGACCAGCCTGGTCTACAAGAGCTAGTTCCAGGACAGGCTCCAAAGCTACAGAGAAACCTTGTCTAGAAAAAAAACAAAAACAAACAAAAAATACCTAATTAAAAACAACTTAGGAGGAGAAAAGTTACTTGGGCTAAGGGTTTCAGAAGGTTTTGACCATCATGGCAAGAACAGCATGGTGGAGTGGTTTCATGGTGGTAGGAAAATGTGATGAAGATCCTTATAGCTTCCTGATCAGGGAACAGAGAAGAGAACCTAAGCAGAGTTAGCAATAAACCTCATAGACATGCCCAGTGATCCATCTTCTCTGACCAGGACACTCATCTCAAAGGATCTACAATCTGCTCAAACAGCATCAAGAGATTCAGTGGTCAGATGTTCAGATACATGGCCCTTCAGGGGGCATTTCGCAGTCAAGACCACAATAGGCTTTTAAATGTGGGGTGAGGAGAGATGTAGGTTATAGGTGGAAAAAATTAAAAAACAATTTATATATTCAAGTAAAAAACAGAGTATTCATAGAAGAATTCACAGTGTAACATCTATTTGTTAGTTACTGTCGTGGCTAATCTTGGTTGCCAACTTGGCTACAACTAGAATCAACCAAAATTCAAGTAGCTGGCCTTGGCAGGAATGATAAAAATACCAGACACAGTAAATATACATAAAAATAAATAAAAATTTGTGGTAGTGGAATTCTTTTATTTTTTCCTATAAGTCTACTCTTTGTAGTTAATATAAGTATAGTATTTGGGTAACAGTGCTTCTGGGGGTACCCTGATCTTTCTAATGAAACTTTCCTACCTGAATACTGACTACTTACCACACATGTGCCAGAAATCTCAGGGAGTCCCCATTTCCTTCCTTCGTTCTTAGGAATATCATTTCACTTATTGACCAGAGGAATTTGAAGCTTGGAGTAAAAACTTTTTATTTATTATGGTAATGAGTAGAAGACACAATTTAACTTGATATTCTAAGGTTCATGATATTAAAAGTGTCTTCATTAAAGCAGGAATTGTCTGACAGTTACTTTTATAAAAAAGGCATTGAACAATATGCCACACATCCGAGAAGCAGAGGAATTCCAAGAAGAAAAGGCCTGCTGCTTTCTCCAGGAGCCAGAAGCATTCCTGTGATGGGCAGGCTCTAACTCCCTGCCCTGCTCAGCCTGTGCCCTTCTGCTCTCTACCTTAGCAACTCAGTTTTGATGTGTGTCTGGTTTCACCTCTACTTGTCTCGAGTTTGCATCTGCATTCTGTTAAAGGAAGAGACTAAAGGAAAGATAAAGTGTTATTGATTCCTTTCTCTTCTTTGCAGGCACGTGGCTTTAGCAGTGTTGTGTTAGGTTGCTTGTTTCCCAGCCACCCGGAAGCTCAGATCTGAAATAATCACACAGAAATTGCATTAATTAAGTCACTGCTTGGTCCATTAGCTCTAGTTTCCTATTGGCTAACTCTTACATCTTAACCCATTTCTATTAATCTGTATATTGCCACATGGGTTTGGCTTGCCAGGTAAAATTCTGTCTGGCATCTGTCTCCGGTGGGGCTACAATGGCGTCTCCTTCACTTCTCACTTCTTTCTCCCAGCATTCAGTTTAGTTTTCCCTGCCTAGCTCTGTTCTACCCTATCAGACCAAGCCAGTTTCTTTATTAACCAATGGTATTCATAGCATACAGAAGGGAATTCCGTATCATAGCAGCAAATATGTGCTTTTGTATAGCGTCATACACTTTAAATGATGGTTCCCTTTTTTTGCTATAGGTTTTTCTTGGTCTTAGTAATATTTATTCCTGCTTTGCCACTTCAGCACTAGGCTTCTCACCTATACTACCCTAGCTGGATTTTTTAAACTTGATTAAAATTATTTAAAAATACTCCATCATCCTTAGTTGATAGAGGATTCATTTCTCTGTGATGTAAGAAGTCCTTCTGTGTATGTTTGCTTTTATTGGTTAATGAATAAAGAAACTGCCTAAGCCTGTTAATAGGGCAGAGAAGAACTAGGTGGCAGGGGGAACTATAATGAATGCTGAGAGAAAGAAGACAGAGTTAAGAGAAGCCATGTAGCTCTGCCAGAGACAGCTGCTAGAGGGAAACTTGCCGGTAAGCCACAGCCACGTGGCGATACTCAGATTAATGGAAATGGGTTAATTTAAAGATATGAGAATTAGTCAGAAATATGCTTAAGCTATTGGCCAAGCAGTATTGAAAATAATATGGATTCTGTGTGGTTATTTCAGGGCTGTGCAGCTGGGAACAAGCAACCTCTTACAACGTCCTTGCACTTAATTCAGTTAACCATTTCAAAGGACATCTGCTTCTCCCTTATCATCTACTGAAGTTACTTACTTTTCCTGGAAGGAATAGCCAAAATTTGCCTATTGTCTACTGAACAAGAAAATCACAAATTCTGTTCATTCTGTCATTTGTATTGGAATGTTCTTATGTATTCTGAGTACTCTCTGATGGATGACTAATTATTGGTCAGAGTAGTAGAAACAGTGTAAGAAAGAAAAAACAAACTAAATTCAAAATGTTGGTCTTGATTTTTTTATTGGTGACATTTGAAGTAAATGGGGAAGATCTCAGAACCTCAGTGACAGTTGGCTGCTTCCCCAAAACCATTGTCATAAGGGCTTGTGAGAAGCCTGCTGTGAGGAACAAAACTGATGATCCAATGACACTCTGTCTTCTCAAAGAATGTATATAAAACAATGTAGTCTAAACTTACATACTAACTCATGTATGATGCTCATCGACATGTGGTCACTATTGAAGCACAGTAAGGATTCAGTATTTCACAGAGGTTACTTAACTTGTCATATTCCCTATTGTTCCTCCATTATCTACGGGGCTGACTGACAGATAACTTGCTACACGTTTATTTTAAAAGATGTTTTTAAGTCTCTGAGCTTCAGGAAGGACTGAAAACCACATTTACATGGGGTAAGTTAGCTAAATTAGAGTTAAATCAACCCTCATCCTAATGAATCTAGGAGAAATTCACTAAATAATAAAGTGGAACCGTGGCCTACTCCATTTTTGTGACTACAATAAAATCTGTAAGATTGAACAACTTATGAAGAACACACATGCGTTGTCAATATTTCTAGACACCTAGAAATCCAGGATTGACATGGTTGCAGATGCACTCATCTGAAAAGGGCTGTTCTTGTTATCTAAAACGGCCCCTTCTTAACACATATTACAGAGGAAATGGACAATGTATTTTTCCATGTGGAGGGCAGAGAGGCAAGAGAGCCACCCCTCACCTGAAGCCTCATATATGGGCATTTTAATTTTATATATGGGTATTTTGCCCCATTTAATACAAAAAAAAATGCTGTTCTGGGACTCTTTTTCTTTCTCCGTGTACACTAATTTTTAGTTTTGTAGTAGCTTCTATGGGTTATTTGTCACGGAAGAACATAAGTTTTGGTTGATTATCTCGGATATCCATTTAATGGTTTGTCACTTCAGCTCAAGATGTAATTTCCTGTCCATTATGTTGTATATTTCTCATGTATCTGTCAGCATGACACTTGGCATGCCTCTCATTTTATCTTATCTTTGAAAAATGTCTTCTTTCTGTCACCTTTGGTTATCTTGCCACTTCTTTACCTATGGCTAAAGATTCCTCACTGGACACATAGTGAGGAGTGCTGCCTATGAAGTGTGTAGGTAAAACTCTCTTACTTCAGCATCCATTTATTTTCAGTTGGTACTCCCTGCATGTATGAATATGTCATTAATATTTCTCAATAAAATCCAAGCTCTCCTTTAATTCTTGATCTGCACTTCAAAAGCAAAACTAGTAACACATACCATGGGGAGATATGCTTCTTCTCAGCTTCTGTCTTTTTTGCCATCTGTGTAAACATAGAGAATGCCAGGTAAAGATTAGATGCTTGCTTCCACAAGCAAAGGATCTAGAAGTAAGGATAACTTTACCTACAGATAGGCATAGTATGCCCCACTATACTGTGTTCTAAGATTTCTACTCTCCAGAACTTTCTGCATGTAAGCCCCTCTGTTTATATTATTTTATTATGAAAGCCTCCAAAAAATAATTGTAACCCCATGGCCTGTGTGTTTTAAAACAAATTCAGAGGCACATTGTAAAAAACTTTATATACATTTTATACTTTATAGTTCACTTTTTGTTGTTGTGATAAATATCAGGACCAAAAACAACTTGAGGAGAAGAGGGTTTATGTCTCCTTGTACTTTAAAGTCTATCATTGAGGGATGTCAGGGAGAGAACTAAAGGAACCTTAGCGGCAGGAGCTGAAACGGAAGCCATGGAGATATGCTACTTACTGGCTTGCTTTCCAAGGCTCGCTCAGCTTCCTTTCCTGCATAGTAGAGTATCACCTGCTCTAAGTAGCACTGCCCATCTTAAGTGGAACTTCCCACATAAGCAATTCATCAAGAAGATGCTCCCACTGACTTGACTACAGGCTATCATGTAGAAGGCAGTTTCTTGACTGAGATTTCCTTGTGTGTGTAAAACTAACAAATATTAACCAGTATATTTAAACAATAACCCACTGTAGATTCTGACTTATAAACCTCACAAAAAAGGTCTAGTTGCTGTATTGAAATCTGGGAAGTATTTCTTCTAAGCCCCACAGTACAACATCTTCAGGGGAGTTGTTCCCAAACTGGATCTCATTCAAAGACAGATACTTACACTTGCAGGTATTTTCTAAAATGCAGGTGTCTTAGAAGCATTTCCTTCAGTTTCAGATCTGGGATATTGGTGGAGTGAGGGTCTGAGCTATTTAGTTCATATAATCTGTCTAGAAAATTCTTATGATTGGTGAGGTGTAGGAAGCACTCAGGTAAGGAACTGAGCAATGGAGGGGAAATTTCAATAATTGAGACATATTATTCTTGGGAAGAAGATCATACTATCTAGCTTTTACTCCCTTGCTTCCAATTTCATTGATGTTAAGATGGAATAAGCTAACTGAAAAAGCTCTTTCTTGAACTTCATTCTTATAAAGCAAAAAGATAGGGACCTCGGGAGAGAGTGGTTATAAAACACTTCTTGGAGCTTCATCAGTCAAGGATTGAAATCTCGATGTAGTTGGGTACTTGAGGAAATCAGATTCCATCAGTATTCATTCTGCAGGGTTGCAGAGCACCTTCCACGAGCCAATTAAAGTGGACACAGTAAAGGAGAGCTGTGCTTCAATGACTAAAGCTTCTGAAAGGGGAGATGGCCCAAGAAGGAAGAGCAGCAAGCTTTGAAATCCAATTTTGAAAATATGACCTGAGGCAGCTATAGAAACCAATAGGGCTGCAAAGGGAGCTCTCATATGAATCTAGACTCTAAATATCAAGTGCAAAATATGAAAGGAGGGACACATAATTGAAACTACAAAAGAAAAGCATGACACTATGAGAACAGGGTCAGAAACCTGAACTCTTTGAAGTATCAAAGCAAGCATTATGGTTTCCACTCACAGATAAAAAGCTGAAACTAAGGAAAATTAAGTGACAGGCTTACATCTCATATCTAAACAAACAGATCCAAGTTCTGTTTTATTTCCTTACCCCCACCCAACACACACATAGTAAATACTATCATTCTCTGTGGCACAAACTTGAGAGGTCACTTTTTTTTTGGAAAGCAACTCCAGACTCTCTACCCTACTTTGTGTACATAGAGTTGTCCTACATACAACAGCCAAGAGGATACTCTTATGTCTTCAGGAACAGAATCTTTAATGTGAGATACACTGCAAGATGATCTCTAAAGGAAATGGCTATTAATGCACCTTCTGATACCAAAAGCCAAGACAAATCATGTCACTGTATTTTTATTTTTCTGAAGTCAATTTTTATAACCTTCAATATGCCTTGAATCATTGTAGTCATCTGCTTGGTTTTGAAAGGATGGTTGGATGCCCTTTAGTCTCAGGCTGAAGGGTTTGCAATTAATCTCTTTTCATGACCAACTTATGGCATTCCCTTATGCCAAGATATGGTTATAATGTAGGCTTTTAAAAGAAAGTCTTAGTTTAGTTTTGATGAAATCACTAAAACCTCACTGAACACAGCTTCATGACCGTAAATGAAGCCAGTCTGAGGCTATAAAACACCTAGACTTGGACTTCTAAATCGTTAGCTGACTTTTAATGTATATTGGACAAGATCAAAAGGCTAGGTAATTACCTAATCAATCCTTCTAGAAGTCTTTGGGGTAGGTAACTAATACCACTAAACTCATCTCACCAATGGGAAACTGAGGCAGTGAATGAGTCTGTGTGAATAATTGTTTTGCCTTTTATTCCTGTGCTATGTGCAGTTCTGAAAAATAAGGTCCTATTACCTTTCTAACTGTCTGTCTCCAATATAATGGAGCCTTTTCTAGCAGGTGACTGGGATAAGAAAAAAAAGAAAGAAAATGTTAAATAATAAGAAACTCACCCAGAAGACAGGTTGGACTAAGTGTAAACATGGAAGTAAATTTCCTTTTAGAAAGTCATTTATAGCCTTTGCCTAAAGCATCTCAGATGACTGATACATTAGATGTTGAATCATGGTCTATTTTCGAAGGGGGATAGAGTACACAATGAGGGTATCAAAGGAAACACAAGTAGGTATTCTGTTCTATTGGAAAATAGCAATTAAAGTCATAGCCTGCAACTTCTGGAGAGTTCCATGGACCTTTGGATGTACTAACTGGCCAAAAGAGCATCAGAAATAGATTGCTTAAAAGAAAAAAGAAAGTAAGGAAAGAACGAATGCAGAATGAACATAAAAGGTGAGAAACATGAACTCTGTCAAAAGAGCCAGAGGAGATGCATAGGTAAGGTTGAAGTAAGGTGATTGCAATGAACTAGTGAGGGCTTGAGTCTTTGGTGCTTCACTAAATTTTCTCTCTAAGTCAGTCACCAAGATTCATGAAAATGCTGTGACAAAATCTGGCATTCACTACTCTATTTCAGACAGCCTAGCAAGTACCTATATTTCTCTATGTATAAACCCACAGCAGCTTAGAGGTGAGGGGGTTCAACAGAGATGAAGAGAAACACAATGAAGTGATTTGCTGAAAACCAGGCTGATCATCATAGCTGTGGGCTGGAGCTCATGGGTCTTGTTCTCCAGAGTTTTCATTCCAGGAAGAGCATCCTAGCATCCTGTCCTTTTCTGTCATTTTCCTCCTTCATTCAACAAATGTACATATAGTGATGAACATTGTGAGGGAGCTACACTACAAGGTCCTGGATTTTTAGAGAGAGATTATCTATGACCTAGGACCTTGCAATACAATTAAGTTATTTTGTTTGGCAAGGTGCTGCCAATAAGACAGTGTATTTAAGTGGTGTATTTAAGACTCTTTGGGGAGAGAAAAAAGATAAATCTAAGTCCTCAGAAATGATACCAAATTCTCTTTATCTGCTCTATATTTTTAAATTGGCTATTGAGTTTTAAAATTCTTAATTAAAATCTTTGACCTCAAATGAAACAATTTAAGAAATCATAGCCAAGATATTTGTATTATTGATTCCAATTAAAGACTTAATATTTTTGTAAGTATGTATTTTTCCTGGAGGTTTAAATATTTTTACATGGCTTATGTTATAGATTGAATTTTTTAGTGTCAATGCATATATATTCAGACCATTCCATACCTCAAACTGTGATCTTTATTTAGAAATAATGTCTCTATGATGCTGATACTATTCTAGTATAACTGGTATTTTTGTATAAATGAGGCACTTAGTCTAGAGATAGAACATGTTAGTACTACACAGAGGGAGAAGATGCCCATGTGACTTAAATACAAATCAATGAATACCAAAGAGACATTCCTTGAAGTCTGTGTTTCTTTAATTTATAGTTCTGTCCTCTAGGATTACCAGAAAATGGTTTATTTTAAGGAAAATAAATTTCCGTTACTTTGTGAGGGTAGCCTTGGTGGAGGAAGGCAGCAATCTTGTAGAGAAATCAAAAAACAGGACTGAATTTTATATATGATAAATTGGCCCTGAAGACTCAGATACACACACACACACACACACACACACACACACACATAAAGAGAGAGAGAGAGAGAGAGAGAGAGAGAGAGAGAGAGAGAGAGAGCACTAGCTTTTCAATTCAGCCACATTTTTATCTCTGAGCCACATGGTCTATTGGACCCTACAAGAAGAATTACAGAATAATTTCATAGGGTTCTTTAATGGCTGAGTGGGGGTGGGGTGGAGATTCAAAATATTCCTATATCAAACCTCCTTTTAGTTCCCATTAGTAATCCTTCAGTAAGTTTCAAAAATGGTTCTTAATATCCTCTCACCACTGTGCCATATAGACCTGATCATGCTGATAACACAAAAGTCTTTTTATCTTTCTGTTATAAGAAAATCAAGCATCTCACATTGAAATGACTGGGCTTCCAGTTGTGACTACAAAGCTCTAAATTTTGTTGTTCTTAAAAGAAACCTATGGCCTGAAGGATTGGATGACCATTTTTGCAGTAATAGAAGCAATGTTTTTTTGTTTTTTTAAATCATGTGCCTAGAACTGCAGATGACATTTCAAATATGTACTCTTCCAACATAAAACATTTATGAATGTTATTAGTCAGTATCTTTACAGTGTAACTGCATGCCAATGAAAATTATGATTGTTCAGGGGCTGAGGTACATTAGCTCTCTGTACTTTTGGAATTGGCCAGATGTGCATTTTAAAGGCATACATTCTCTGGACTGCCATTTCATAGAATAGACAACCTAGATGACAATCTTTCCTTCTCTGTAGAGTAGGAATAATTTGTGATAGGGAGGTTTTTGAAGTTTAACTCATATAAAAATCATTTAAAATTAAAAATATTAGGTGTACTTATTTTAATTTTATGTGTATTAATATTTTGCCTGTATGTTTGTATTGTGTAACATGTGTGTGAGGTGACCGTATAGGCCACAAGTGGGTTTCAGGCCTTCTGGAACTTCCCTGAAATAAAGATGGTGGTAAGAATGATATGGTTCTAGGAATTGAACCCAGGGCTTCAACAAGATCAAGAGTTACTTTTAACCACTTAGCCATCTTCCCAGTCCCCAATTTTAAAAACATCATAAGATTTTACATGAAGACCTTTTAATTACCGGAGAGAATTTACATTCTTGCTGTATTCCAAATTCATCACTTGAAGAGATATTTATAAGCTGCTCTTGTCACAAAATGCAGGTGAACTACACATTTAGATGTCATTAGTATGTCATGGGATCTCAAGCATAACTTTTAAAAACTTGCGTATAGCCAAGTCATGGAACCAGATAGGTCATTCCCAATGGTTAAGGATTAGATAGTGCGATGAAGTGGAATAAGAATATCCTTAGGACATGGGTAGACATTCTAAAACAAAGCTGTGCAGAGGATCCACAAGTAAAGGTCTTCTTAAACATATTATACAGCTATAGTATATGGGCAAGATAGGAAGTCCTTGAAGGGAAATAAATTGGCATAAAAAAATAAATATCAAACCTTGACTTATTTCTTCAGGTAGAAATGACTCTTACCATGTGTGCTGGTCAAATGTTTTGTTTTGTTTTGTTTATTTGTTTGCTTTTGTTTTCTTCTTTTTGTTTTGTTTTTGACTTTACACAAACAAGAGTTACTTGAGTAAGTTTATATTAAGAAAATGCTCAGATCGACCTTAGGAAAGCCTGAGTTGCATTTTATTAATTGATTAATGTGGATGGGTCCAGCCCATTGTGGGTGGTGATATACAGGAAGGTATCCCTGGATTGTATAAGAAAGAAAGCTGAACAAGTCATGAGGAGCAATACAGCAGCATCATTCCTCCATAGCCTCTCCTTTAGCTCTGGACTCCAGGCTCTTGTCTTGACTTCTTATCTTGAATTCTCTCAGTGATCAATTGTGACATATTAGTTGTTTTCAAAATTGCTTTTGGTAATGGTATTTATTACAGAAACAGAAGGCAAACTATAACAATAGGTAAATAACTACTGACTTCTAGAGATAGTCCTATCTAGAAAAGTATATTAGCTTGAGACTTTACAAGAAGCCTTCATGAAGTTGACTGAATTTTTTTTAGGGCTAAAATTACATACAATTTATTCCATATATACTCCATGAACTATGCAGAATGATATCAAGAGTTTTGAATTCTGTTTTCTTTCCCCCACGAAATTGGTGAGAATGTATGGCCAATATAACAAATTGGTGGCAATGTGTAACCAATGTAAGCATAAAGACAGTCTCGTTTGTGCCAATCTGATCTATACCCCTTTATGGGCATTATATAACACTCTTGATTTCTGCTTTCTGCTTTTGCGACAGGAATTGTGGCACAATTACTTAATTCTTTATTTCAATTCTGTTGGTCCTAATTTCTGAAGTTCACAGACTAAAATGCTGATTCCTAGGTCTCCCAGATGGCAAAAGACATAGATTTACAGTCCTGTCTTTTCATCTGGCACTATTAAAATCTTATATCCATAGCAGCTCAGAAACATGGGTGTTACAGCTTATGGTGATTTGAATAAGAATGTCCCCCATAGACTCGGATATCTGAACACTTGTTTCTCTGTTGGTGCATGTTTGTGCTGCCTTGTTAGATGGTGTAGGCTTGCTAGAGGAAGTGAGTTACTGGAGATGGATTTTGAGAGTTCATAAATCCTCCCACACTTCCAACTTGCCATCTGTTTTCCTTGGTATTGAAGATGACATCTCTTAGGTTCCTGCTAACATTCCTTCCTGACCATTGTGTACACTTCCTCTGCAGATAGAAGCCAAAATGAACGCTTCATTCTATAAGTTGCTTTTGGTCACAGTATTTCACATAGTGATAGAAAAGTAACTAATACACCATGCAATTAAGTGTAACATTGTGGCTTCAGTGGGAATTATTTCTCTAATCTTCTCCCTTTTATTTCTCTTCCCTGTTTGCTTTTCCTTCTGTTATCCCTCTTAGTACTTGTTAAGTAGTCAGTACCGGCTAAACACTGTGGAAAGCACTTGTCAAATAAAGATAAAATAACCATATCCGTTGTGTTCAATTGAAGTTTATGACCCAGTGAAGGAGTGAGTCAAATAAGTAAAAAGACATACAAAGAAAGTCTAAGTAGTGAATGCATGAATGCAAAGCCTTCATAACTAGTCAAGGAACACCACAGTGGAGGCGTGGATTAGTGAACTGACTCTGGAAGGAAGGTGTGAGCTAAAATAATAAGCAAGATACAACCCAATTACTTATAAGAAGTATTTGCCATTGGCACGTCTATCATGACGATGTAGCAATCATACCTATTCCACGGTGAAGATTCACCGATGTTTCCTTTCGGGTTTTCTTGCCTTCAAATTACATATTCCTATCATACATTAGTTCCCTTTTCATATGATTTTTTTTATCCTCTGCTCAAACACAGTGTACACGTTTACTCATTCTGGGTTTTGTGGTCATCTTCATGTTATTCATGTGTCACAGTCTTAATACTGGAGAGAAACCCTATGAATGTAATCAATGTGGTAAAGCCTTTGCACAGCACAGTACTCTTCAAATACATAAAAGATCACATACTGGAGAGAAACCCTATGAATGTAATCAATGTGGTAAAGCTTTTGTATCCGGCAGTAATCTATGAAAACATAAAAGAACCCACGCTGGAGAGAAACCTTATGAATGTAATCAGTGTGGTAAAGCCTTTGTATGTCACAGTGATCTTCATCGTCATGAAAGAACCCATACTGGAGAGAAACCCTATGAATGTAATCATTGGGTAAAGCTTTTGCATCTGCAGTAATCTACAAAAACATAAAAGAACCTGTACTAGAGATAAAACTTATGAATGTAATCAGTGTGGTAAAGCCTTTGCACAGCACAGTACTCTTCAAACACATAAAAGATCACATTCTGGTGAGAAGTCCTATGAATAAAATCAGTGTGGTAAAGCCTTTGCACAGCACAGTACTGTTCATCATCATGAAAGAAGACATACTGGAGAGAAACCCTATCAATGTAATCAATGTAAACATAAAAGAACCTAAAAAAAAATGAGTCCACGATAAAGTAATTTTCATCTACCATTCTGTGGCCTTCTGAAATCTCAGCATAAACACCGATGGATCCCACAGCATCAACAGGCTGTGAAATTCCTGATGACGAAGGATAGCTTTGTGAGCTCTTGGTGCACAAACAGTTGAGCGCAGAAGGGTAAGTACATTGAAATACTATTGTACTTAGCTTTCTATTGCAAAATTCTGTCCAGCTATCGTGTCTTCACATACTGAAGTCTACAATGTGAGGTCATTGTTAAGATTCTAAATATTATGATCCTTAAATCAGCCCACAAGTTTTTCTTTTTGTTGTTCAAAATAGAACACAGCATCTCCCACTACAATAGCACAGCTAAATAACCCATTTTGGGTGTTGGAAGAATATCAAGAAGTCAACACCTGGCAACAAGCCTCAGGTCATTATACTATTTGTTAAACCAATGAATTCATGGTAATTCAACCTATGTTTGGGGATATATTGTGTGAATAAAGCTCTGTGGTAGGCTCTATGGAAGTGGGGGAGTAAAAATATAAATGGGCTAATGACTCAGAGTTTATAACTCAATGGCTAAGCAGATATTCCCATAGCAAACCATGTTGCTGAGACATGGGCCCCTCCCTGTGGTAATCAAAAAGGCAGAAATATGACTTGTATTAGCAAATTCTCAGACATCAGTAAGGTGACAGCATTTAAAGTGGGTATACCATCTTGCAATCTCTACTTCCGCTGAAGTTCTGAGCCTTATGGACATATTTGCTTTCAAAAGGAAAATTTGATCCTTGACCAATTTGCTGTGTAGCCTTTTATACATACAGTTCTTCTTATAATGCCATAATTTTAATTACATGGTCATGAATTTGAGACACAGTGGAGAATCATGAGACCAAGGAAGAGGAAAAGGAAGGGGAAATGATATAATTACATTTTAATTAATTTTTTAAAACATAAAAAGAATCAAAAATAATGAGAAAAATAATGTTTAAAATGGGGGAAAGGTGTAGGTATTGAAATATAGTTATGATAGGACCAGAGTCTCCCCCATGATGTTCCCACCCGTAGAACACAGGTTAAATCTCATTGTTCTAGGTCCTAACTTTTTAATAGTGTGACATAAAAGCAATGGGTAGCATCACTAAGATTTTCTTTGTGTGAATTTCACTGTATTGTATGGAAAGCAATAGTGTCAAAGGACAAATTACATTCTGGTCCCAGAGAGTTTATTTTCCACAGCATCTTCCAGTCTTTATGAAATAGTCCCCATCAACAGTGCAAAGGAATGCCACGTTCCTAATTGGCAATTGAGGCACTCATGCTGACCACTTCTCATTCTACTGGCAAACGCAGGGCTCTTTTCATTCTCTCCAAGAAGGCCTTGAGAATGAAAGCATTTGGTAACTTCGTTGAAGATTTGTGACTCTCTGAACTGCCCACATATTACTGAAGCTTATTTCCCTTCCAAATCCAGCCAGCAGTTTGCTCTGGAGTCTCAGTTATCTCTTGTTACTTGGCACTCAGCTGCAAAGTAACATTTCATTGCTCCTTGCCATCACTCAGACACCCAGAGAGCCAGCATAGCAAGAAGGAATATCAAGTTCATTAGTGGGCTTTGAGGGCCACCAGCTGGAATGCTTCCTAAGTCAGATGGAGGACGAAGATGCAAATGATAAGTCACATGACAGACCTGACAAGTCTTATCTCCATGAAAACAGATGATTCTATAGGTTTCCCTAGACGTAGATGCTCATCTTCAATTGTACAGCAACTACAGCAACTCATCCTGTCTTAGCAGTTGAAAACAAAGGTGAAAAATCACCACGGGTGAGTCAGAACTATGGACCGATTTTTCTAGGTTGTCTCTCTCTTAAGAGGCATGCGGTGGGGGAGGCAGGGAGGGAGGATGGAGAACACTGTGAAAATGTCACGTGACCATTACTTTGATGTTGGAACATCGACAATCTGCCACCATTCAGGAGAGCCCCTGAGACCCTGAAATAGTACCCATAAATGCACAGCTGTCCTTTGTCTTGGTTTCTCTATGTAAACTTGCAAAGCTAAAACAAGGGTTCTTAAGTTCTGTGCTCACTGTGAGTCAGCTGATGGCCTTTGTCCTCCCTGAGTGGATAAATTGTTCCAGTTAAAAGAGATAATTTGGTGCCCTCCAGTGGCTAGACCTGACACCTCGCTCTTGACCTTTCAACCTCTTTTTTCCTTATGGGAGTTACAATTCAGTGCTTTCTTGGAGGGCTGTCTTTAATCTGAGAAACAGAATTCCCATTTCCTCAATATAATGGAGAACTGACAGAATCAGGATCAAAAAGTAGAGACAAATATGTCAAGTTGTAGTAGTAGTAATAATAATAATAACAATGGAACACCACATATGGACATTTCTGTGACAGTACCATTCTTTAAACTTAGATGGCCTTACAGGCCCATTATTTTCCTTGAAACTGTGTAAATTTTGGAACCATGTAACCAATAAAATATTTCTCAAATTCCCCTGGATAATGACTCCAGGATCCTAGAGAATGGACACATGTTTCTAAGTGACTTTAACACTTCACCACCTAGTTAGATGTCTCCTACTGCTGAGAAAAAGTAATTTGCTTTAAGAGTCCAAAAAAGAAACAATAGTAAAATTCCTGCTCCAGTTACACATTTCACTTACCTAAGCATCTTTGATTGGTGCTGTACTTTGGAGAGGCCAAATAGTCTTCTGAGAGGCCATCAAAGAATTACATTACAAATCCCTTCTTTGTCAAGGATGGGCAACATGTACTTATAAATATCTACCAGTCAGTTTTTGATACACAATGATTTATAAATTATTAAAGAAAGAAGCAAATGAGTTGGAAGCAAACACTTATCTAAACATCTTTATTTTATAGCCAGACAAATCCATACCCTTTGCTTATACTAAACGTGCTTATACTCACCTTCTCTTCCATTCTTACTCCAGTACCTAACTTAATTATGGTGGTGAATATAACATTTAGATGTCTAATAACCCCTTTATGTAAGGTTTATTATGAAAAGAGATGTCCAGAAGCAATGATATAGCAGCTCAGTCATAGGTTGCCTAATGGAAACAAAAATATTCTATCAAAGGTACTATTAGTCGTGGATACTTTGCCAGAGTTTGTTTGAGGGGAACAAGTTGATAAGTTCCAAGGAATGGTACAGAAAGTAAAAAGAAATTGGAATTTGTCTGAGGTGGCATGTATGTATGTGTGTGACTGTGTGTGTTGTTGTTGTTATGGGTAATACTCTACAATGTGAGAGAACAGTAAAATACACTAAAAAGGGGAAATAAGTATACAGAAATCGCATTGATTGTAGTTTTGTTCTGCACTGCTCAGCTGTGCCTGCCTACTGACCTACTAAAATACAGTTAGTCAAATTGAGATCTGGCCTCAGTATAAACTATTCTGAAGAATTTTACCAAAAGATATGATCAAAAGTGATAGTTTTGAAGACTTCATACAAAATCATAGTATGAAATATTTAATTTGTTGCTTTCCCCTCTTGTTCATTTTTTTTCTGGCAGGAGACAATGATAGTTTGGTGAGTATGTAGCAATAAGTGGCTGGATTCTGAGTAGTTTTTAAAGTTGGCACCCACAGAATTTGCTAACAGCCTGAATGTGGGGTGTGAGAGGTAGGAGTCAAGAATGACTTCACAGATGGACTTGTCATTAGTGAGGATGAGGGAGTGTGTGGGAAGAAAATATGCCTCAATGACTTTAAATAAGTCACCCAAGGTCTCCTTGGTGAGTCAGAGAAGAACAGTTACTTGAATTTACAGGAAAGTAAAAGATCTGTTAGTTTGCTTTCTGTGTCTTTAAGAGTTGGAAAGTTGGGGTTCCAAGGAAGAAAAGTGATTTGTTCAAAGTCACATAGGAAATGATGAACAGGGCCTCCGAGATAGGCTTCCTGGCAGGCAGATAAGTGGGCTTATTTTTGCCTTGGCACTATAACTCTGGAAATTCAAATATAACCAAGTTTAAGCAAGTCTGTAAAGACGAAGACTATCTGGAGACATTTCGAGGAGAATGCCTTCAAATCCCACAGGTAAACCTTACTTTGCACTCACAAATGATGGTTGTAGGGAGACTGTTGGATACCCTCATTTGAACTATGAATAAACGAAATACTATCTCTTTAAAATGTGTTTAAGGTCAAGGTGAGCAATTTAACAGAAAAATGTTCCCATCAAGTGCCAGAAATTCCATCTTTAAGCTCAAGAAATCTCACAGCTTAACTCATAGCAAGGAAGACAGATGAAGTATTAGATTAGAAACACCATCCTTTACAAATGTCCTTCCCAAATGAGAGTTCAAAGTGAAATGGTTGTGATGATTTATGTCTGAAGATAAGATCATACGACCTGGATACATAATTGCTCACACTTTTATACTCTTATCTCTGTACTTATGTAGAGTAGAATTATATATAAAATTTGTTTCAAGTCATCTATTGCCATAATACTGTTGCATAAAAAAGCAAACCAAACATGCATAGATTAAGTGCATTATCGAAATTTTGGCTGTCTTCTAACCTTAGTTCCTGAAGAAAGCTTCCAAATCCTCATAATTTGATGGGCAGTAGGAATGTCTTGATTAACAATGACGGACCCTGATGTTTCTAAACACCGCTATGAAAGTCAACCGTGGCAATAGGTGGTAGGTTTTTGTTCTACCTGACTCTAGTCACATGATAGAGGAGAGAAGGCAGAATGTAGACTGAGCAACATAGGTGAAGATTTAACCAACCATATCTGTGTGGAATCCAAGGGGGCTTCTGGGTTGGTAATATACAGTGTATTTTGAAACATTTATGTAAGAGTAGTTCATCCTTACCTCAAATCACGGTTTAACATAAACATCATGTCCAAGAGCCTCTTGGATTTTGCCCTGTATAAATATAATTAAAGGTTATGATTTGAAACTTTTCCTATAAGACAACTAATTATATTGGTAAGTATCAATTTTTTTAATAACCTGAGACATCTTTTCAAACTATTGAATCAGAAGTGGTAGTGAGTGCTTCGTTTATACTCAGTTGAACTTGACAAAGGTATCTAGAGCCTCTGTGTCTCAAGTGCTGAGATTAAAGGTGTGCAACACCAGCTCCTGGCATTATTAA
>JAQHUG010000017.1:5607684-5615184 GCA_028555095.1 Dicrostonyx torquatus | reverse complement strand
TGTCTCCCTGGCTCACACCTACCTGCCATTGAAGGGGAAGCATCTTGTCAGCTATTTATGGAAAACCCCAGGGGTTTCCTCCTGAGAGAGCCTGAACATATTATTTTTACCACCTTGTGGAGACTGCCACATGTCTTCCCATCTTCATGCATCTTCCCCAGTAAAACCTGTAATAGTCTTTGGATCAACACTGCTGTGGATCTTCTTGTCAATGCTGTGATTCTTAAGTTGGCCTCTTCAACTTTGCCCCAGGCCAGTACCTGGTTACATTATGAGAAAAAGGGAGGCCAGTTCCTGCTGACTGTCCTAATAATACCTACGTAATCCTCTACAAATTATGGGGTAACTTGCATGTGTGTGTGTGTGTAGGGGGGCAAATGTACATGTATATGCTTACAAAAAAGAGAAACAGAGGAAGTAGGAGACACTGAGAGACATATACAGAAAACATGTTAACATTAACTTATGAGTTATTTTCTTCTCAAAGGATAGTGTAATGCCAGAAGGCATGATAATGATATGATATTACAATTTTACTGGACTTTAAAATAAGTCATTTTTTCATAATTTGAGATGAGGATGTGTACTACCAGATTATTTAAATAATTGGATTAATTCATTTACAAGTTGGCTTCTTTCAGCCTATTTTCAAGAGAACAGTCAGTGTAGAATTTATAATAGGAAGTTACATCTTAAAGTGAGGAGTTGGTTGGATTTTAACAAATACACAGTTTAATTAAGATATGAATAGGATTTCCTTGTGGACTTTCCTAGTCTATGTTCTTCTACTTTAGTTCGTGGCAATCACAGCTACATGTTCTAGAATATTAGGTAAAAATCTTACACTGAATTATTCTTCTGTGGATGGCCTACATAGTATAATGCCTCAGAGGTTCATGTATACTGCAGATGTATTAATAACCTGTTTCTTTTTAAATATTTATTTATTTATTTTGAATACTGTGTTCTGTCTGCATATATACACCTACATGACAGAAGAGGGCAACAGATCTCATTATAGATGGCTGTGAGCCATCATGTGGTTGCTGGGAGTTGAACTCAAGACCTCTGGAAGAGTAGTCAGCTCTCTTAACCTCTGAGTCATCTCTCAATGATCTCAGCACCAATGATCTGTTTCCTTTTAAAATCTCATCATGTTTCATGGTATGACTATTTGGTGGTTTGCTTCCTTCTCCACTTACCAGCTGACAGAAGTTTGATTTTAGGTGCGAGTATGATTACAGACATCAGGCATAACTGCAATCTAGGGCTTTCTTTAGACAAATACTTTCCTCTTTCTTAGAGTCATATCAAAAAGTTATGTAAAAAATATTGTTCACAGTTTAGGAAAACTTCTCAGAATGTTTTCCCAAAGTATCTGTACCATTTTAGATTTTTTTTCATCTTTTAGTTTGTTAAAAAATGTTTACAATATATTTTGATCATATTGACCATTCAACCCCAACTATCATTAGATTTACCTCTTTTCTACCCACTCAACTAGGAGTCCTCTTCTGTTTCTGAGTGCAGAGTCCTGTTTATACTGCCTATGTACTCTTGGAGGTGAAGCCTTCAACTAGATTATGGTTGACCTACCAGGGACTAGGACTTAAAGAAATGGGTTGTTTCTTTTGGCAGCCGTCAATTGGAAACAGCTACTAATCTAGGAGAGGAATTTTGTGACCAATTCCCCTTTCTATGCTGAGATTTTGTCTGATTTGAACTTGAACAGATCTTGTGAAGGTTACTAGCAATATAGGGTACTCAGTGCTGTGCCATGTTTCATATTACTGTTCCTTATACAAAGTAATGTGTAATAGCTAAGTTTTGGTGCCAGCTTGGTTGAGCAACGGTGATGGTTTATATTGATTTTTCCTGTGATAAAGAAGCAGTCACGTAACATGAAGACCTCTGGGCAAGTTTATGAGGGTGTTTTAAGAAAATCAACGTGGGAAGCAGAATTCCATAGACTGAGGCCCTGCACTAAATGAAAAAATGAAAATAAACTGAGCCTTCATCTCTTTCTCTTTCTGCCTATTGACACACTATCATTAACTGATTGTGCTTTTGTGACTATAACTTCGCTGCCTTAATTGGACTGTCTTACTTTTTAACTGTAATACAGCAATCTCCCTCAACATGCTTCCTGTTGGATATTTGGTTACATCAATGAGAAAATTCTTCCTGTATCCATGGTATCCAAATATTTGATCAAACATGTCACAAGTCTCAGGAAAAGTATTGTTGCTTGAAGTCCACATTCATCAGTAGCTTTTAAGTAGATTGCCTTTTGTGATGTGGTTCATCCTGATCTAATTAGCTGTGGCTATTAGAAAATGAAAAGGATGACTGCCTTAGAGCAGGAGGGAATTCTACCAGAATACAGTTCATTTTCAACTGCAGTATCTTTTTTTTTGTTTTACCAGCAGACTTTGAACTTGGAATACAGTTTTTTGTGAGTCTCCAGTCAGATGGAGAACTCTGATTAATATAATTTAGTGGGCTGATGATGATGCACTCTTTGTGATGACTAATGATGAATATTCTTCTGATGAGTAAAAATATTCTTGAACATTTATAATATGCTCATAATTTGCACATAATTTTGGTGAAGTATCTGTTTAAATATTTATCCAGATTTTTCTTGTTAATAGATAATAAGGATACTTCACACACTCTCGTTATGTCTTGAAGGATGCCATGACTCAGATCTGAAGTGTCACCTACAAGCTCATGCTTTGAATTCTTGCTCCATGGTGTCTAGCATTGATTTGAGAGCTGTGGGACATTTTGAAGGATGAGCCTGGTAAATAGAAGGGGGTCACTGGGAACTAACCTTTGAGACTTTACCTATACTTAGTTCTGGACATGGTCTTTTCTTCCTGACACTGACCATGTGGATAGATATTGAACCTCTCTGAACCCATGAACCTAAATAAATGTGTCATAGTGTTTCAGTTGCTTTTGTCAGGCATTTTGCTTCATGAATAAAAAAATAACTAATCCTTAGGAAAGGTGCCTTCTAATCATTTATTTCTTGTGCATTCATTCTCTTAACAGTGTCTTCAGAAGAGTAGAGGTTTTAAATTTTGATCCAAATCTGTTACTCCATTTTTCTTTTATGGATCCTTTTTTAGGCCCTATTTAACAGAACAGTTGTCTAAGTGAGTTCTAAAGGTCATCCTTGTATTTTCTTCTCTATCTTCTATGGTTTGATTTCTTCTGTTTCCAGTTGTAGTCTGTTTTGAGATGATTTTGTAAATGCTGTAAGGTGATAGGTAGTACAGCAATAGTGAAGCATATGATTACTCAGTAGCTGAAAAATAGTGTTAATAACAACTCTTTCCCCAATGTAATCACCTCTTATTCTTCAGGAGTTAAATAATTGTATATTTTCGGGTTTATGAGCATTTTCTTTAGTCTATATTAGTGACTCATAGTCTTTTTCTTGTACAAAGGATACTTTAGATTGAGTTGAATTCTGAATACAAGTGGCATGAACCTTCATCATTGTTGCTTCTTTTTTGAAATTGCTTTGTCTATTTTGTATAGTCTCTCTCTCTCCCTCTACCTCTCTCTCTCCTCCTTCTCTCTCTATCTCCCCCACAGGCAGACACACAAACACATATAAACAATCATACACACATGGACTTAAGATCCACCTTTAACTTTCTCTTTAAAGGTGATTTTGACTGGGATTTTATTAATCTGCAGATAAAATTGATGAGTTTTGATATCCCACAGTGCCGAGTCTTCAAATCCATAAACATGGCAGCTTCTTTAGATTTTCTTTAATTTTTCTCATCTATCATTTATATCTATTTCACTGAGTCAATCGCTAAGAACACAATGTTTTTAATAAGACTGTAAATGATTATTTCAAAAATACTTCAAACTGAGCTCCTTAAGGTAGAAAAATGTAATCTATTTCTAAACATTGATTTTTGAGTTTCTGCTACTTGTTCTACTGAAATATTAACTTTAGTAAGTTAAAAATTTCCCAAGATTGCCTACATGTGATTTTCTTGTCTTTAAATGACAACAGCTAACAAAATCTCAATAAATGTGCAAGTATTACTCTCAGTCTATTAACATTACATTCTATGTACATTTTTGTTCATATTATAGATTCAGTAACTAAGTTGCATTTAGACATCGTACATTTTGACCTTGAAAAACTGAGTTTTATCAGATTATTTTCATACAGTTATTAAAGTAATCACAAAGTTTTCTTGTTTTGTCTTTGAATGTGATGGTTATATTACACACTTTTCAGATATTGAACCATCTTGCATTTAGGTAAATCTCATTACTATGAGTGATGTCCTTTTGATGTGCTACTGTAGTTCATTTGCTAAGCCCTGTTGATGATTTCTGTGTTTGTATTGTTAGTTCTGTTTTAGCTGTCTTTCTCTGCTTCTGATATCAGGGCAATGTTAACCTTATAATGTGAACTATGAGACATTACATGTGGTTCAGTTTTTCCTGGAGGATTCTTCTCAGTTTATTACTATTTCCTTCTTAAACATTAGAAAGATTTCACAAAAGAAGCCGTGTAGGTTTATCAAAACTTGACACTCCATTTATGCCCTCTTATCTTAGAGATATTTGATTATAGATTTAATTTTTGTAGACATAATGATTCTTATCTATTTCTTCAACAATGAACTTTGGCCATTGATATGTCTTTTGGAATTCACCCATGCTTTCTGAGTTGTCTGAAATACTACATTTTCAGAACATGCCCTTATCATCCTATGGATATTGATAGAAGTGATAGTGATCATCATTTTCATGTAAGCTTTTGATTATTATGTCAACTGCCTTCATTTTTGTCTTCATTGTTTACTGAAATTTATTTTTATTTTCATGGTATTATTTCAGATGGGATTTCTCTGTGTAGCCCTTACTGTCATTGAACTCACTCAGTAGACCAGGCTGGCCTTGATCTACCTGTCTGTTACTCCCATGTGCTGGAATAAAGGCATGTGCCACCACATTATAAAATTTTCAGGCAAATGAATAGAGCTAGGGGAAAAAAGAAATTCTGAGTGAGGTAACCCAGACACCAGAATGCTAAATATGGCATGTATTCACTTATGTATAGATATCAGTCATTTAAAATGATAACCAGCCTACAATCCAGAGGCCCAGAAAGACTGGGTACAAAGGAAGGGAGTAGGTTCTGGGGACACATGGATTTCCCTGGGAGTGAAAAATAAAGTGGATTTTAGAATAGGCTGAGGGCAGGTGGGGACAAAAGTGGGAGGATCAGGTTGGTGATCCTCTCTCCTTTAATTAGGAGACTGTAGCTGTTAGGAGCATGTTTATTCACAAAACATAATTTAATTGCAGATGAACTCTCTTAACAAAACATTGGCTCAGAGACACAGAGCCCAGAGGTATTTCTCCCTTAATTCTTTGTTTACAGGGGTTGGCAGTCATTGGCAGATTTGATCCTTTTACACCCCAGGCCCCTAAGACATGGGCATGTATGATTATAATACATGTACTGTACTAAAAACTGGTAAGAGTGGGGAATGGGAAAGTGTCCACGTGAGGCAGATGCGATCATCTGTCCTATTGTAGAAGCACAGGCCTTATTAAAAGGGAGGCATTGTAGAGGCTGAGAAATGCGGACCCATTTCCACTTTGTCTGATGGTCAGAGAGTTTGGTGGTGCTCAAAATGACTGACAAAAATAGTTGTACACCCCAACTAAGAATGTGATTACTTGATTCTTTTGACATTAACATAGTTCCATTTAATCCTGACAGACAGTCAGGTTGTGCAAACACATGTCTGCTCCAACTTTTGAAACTATGAGGTCACCTGGAGAGGGGCAGCCTTCAGAATGCCCGACCTAAAGCAGCTTTGCTGCCTAGACAACAGATGTTTCAGAGTGATAAAGTAATTGACTGTGTGAATTATCCTTTGTATCATGTTAATAAAGTCTTATTTTTCCTTCTTCCCTGCCCCCCTCCCTATTTATGGTGGGTATAAAAGTTGTGCCAAAATAAATGCGGAGGATTTCAGTAATCACTGGAATCCCTCCCAGTAATATCCTATAGTTTCTCTTCTATTATTTTTATGCATCTTCATGTTTTTTACTTATATTTCTAAAATTCCCACACTTTTATCCTGGTAAGAGGCGATTTTGTTGAAGCCGGTCCTCAACGTATGTCAGTCCAACATGGCGTGGTCTTCAGTGTCAGGTGGGTATGTTGAAAGGAAAATTATGGTTAAAGATAGCTGGAAATCAGCTTCATTTGGGGAATGGTATGGAAACCTGGTGCTGTTGTGCTATGGGATAATCACTCTGTTTGCTATAAATATGTTTTATTATCATTGGTTAATAAGGAAGCCAATTAGGCCAATAGTTAGGCATTATAGAGCCAGGTAAGAAATCCAAACAGAGATATAGAGAGATAAAGGATAAAGTTAGGGATATGCCAGCAGCCACAAGAAAAGAAAGATGTGCAGTAACAAGCCACGAAACTAATGGTAAAATATACAAAACAAAAATGAGCTAATTTAAGTTGTAAGAGCTAGTTAACAAACCTGAGTTAATATGCCAAATATTTTGTGATTAATATTAAGCTTCAGACTGATCATTCAGTAACTTGTTGGTAGAAGAGAAACCTCCAGTTAAAGATAGTATACCAACACAGGGTTCTCACATTTCCATAGGGCCTGAGAAAGCTTTAAAAATTTCTAAACACACAGAAATAGAGCTGTGTTGGGCTTCCTAGTCTCATAGTTTCCTGCTACCAGCAGCAGGCAGAATTGTATCCCAACAGCTGCCTACAAGATGGAGCCAGCCATCAGCTGTCATGAGTTAGGTGGCATGGCCGCTTTCCCATTTCACACAGACCTCAGTACAAAGAGGTTAATCAGCCCATGCTGTGCAATGGAGTTTGCTTTTGCTCATACAGACAGGTGAGGTTTGTAGGCTGCCTGCATGCTACATGATGGCAGTATGGGGGAGGGGGGTAAATGTGTTGCTTGTTGCTATCTCTGTCATGTTGAAAAACTGAGCATGGAGGAACCAACAGCCAAATTGCTCCTAGTTATGCCTGCTTACCAATTTAAAGAAGTGATCAAAAAATGATTACTGATATGCAATAAAGACAGATGCAGACCAAAAAATTTTTTAATTGGTTTCAGTGTGTTTAAAAATGCATGCAGGCTTAGGAGAGAAAGGGGAAAATGAGGATAAACAGTTATACAAAGAAATAAATAGTTTTTTTAAAAAATAAAGTCTTTAAAGAAACAGTAAAAATATTAAAAAAATAAAGAGAAAAGCCATGTAAAGATGGAAAGCTCAAGTTAATATGCCAAACGCTTTGTAATTAATATTGAGCCTTAGCATGGTCATTCAGAAACTGGCAGATGGGAGAGAAATCTGCAGTTACTCTGTTGGAGGAATTTTGTCAATCACATTTTAAAAGAAATGCTCAATAAACAGAAAAGGGAAATAAAGACCCCCAGAGATAGGTTA
>JAQHUG010000017.1:5539411-5597582 GCA_028555095.1 Dicrostonyx torquatus | reverse complement strand
AAGTTATAAGATTTAGTAAGAAGCATGAGCTAATGAGCCAATCAGTTTATAACTAATATAGACCTCTGTGTGATTTCTTTGGAACTTACTGACTGTGGGAACAGGGCAGGACAGAAACCCTGACAAAACCTGTATTTTGGTAGAAGATCAGGGAGTTGACTGTCAGATTGTATCGCCTAGTAAGATCAGAAGCTATACCCGTAAGTTCTTACCAACATGAGCTGAACAAGGATGACACCAAGGAACATGACAAACTTAGTGGAGAAAAGTCCATGATGCTGCAACCCCACACAAAACTATATGTAACCGAGGAAAGCTGGGAACACGAAAGGTGGTCTTGCCCAATAAGGGCACACCAATTGTTTGTCCAGTGGCAGTCAGCCCTGAAAATATATATACAGGTAACATTATAAGTATCAAACAGGTTATATTTAGTGAAATACACACACACACACACACACACACGTATATACATGCAATAACAGTTAGTGAGCAAATACCATGAATTTGGAGGAGAGTGGGGAAGGCCATATGGGAGATTTGTAGGGAGGAGAGAAAAAGGGAAATAATGTAATCAAATTACAATCTCAAAAATATACAAAAAAATGAATGAATTATAGCAAACAATAACTCCCAGAACTCTCAAACTTGGCAGGGGTTGCTAGTGCCCTACATTTTAAGTATTTTCTGTAAGAAATCTAGGGTTAATGTTGTGAAACAGATTTATTTTCCATTGTTATTTCTATATAAACAGTTTACTTTTCCCCTGAGTTTGCTTGTGTAGGACATTATTTTTGAAGTTGTAATACAAAAGTTCTGCCAGAATATAATATAAAACTTTTGCCAGAGTAAATATACTTACCCTTTTCCCTTGTTTTGCCAGGAAGTGGATACACGTGCTCACCCCATCTCACATCCTACTGCTGTGTAACAAACGACAAAGGTAGCAGATTAAAGCAGTACACCACTATTAGCCTGTATGTTCCATTGCTCAGGAGTCTGCACACAGTTTGGCTAGATCCTACATAAGGGTTTCCAGAGGCTGGAGTCCAAGGACTGATCGTGTGCTATTCTTATCTGTAAGTTTATGCTGGGAATCATCTGCTTCAGAGCTCATGCATGTTGTGGCTCTGGCAGTTTGAATGAGAATGCTACCCATAGGCTCCTGAACTGAAGTGCTTAGCCACCAAGCAGTGAACTGTTTGGGATATGGCTTTATCAGAATAGGTATGGCCCTGCTGGGGGAAGGGGTTTGTTTGTTTGTTTGTTTGTTTGTTTTGTTTTGTTTTGGAGGGCAGTGTTCTTTGAGGTTACAAAAGCCCACCACAACATACCCATTTTACCAGGATATAAGTACTCAGCCCCATGGCTCCCCGACTGCCACCATAATTAATTAAATCATTTCTTTTATATGAGTTTATTTGGTCGTGGTACCTCTTCACAGCAATATAACAGTAACTAAGAATTTATTTTCTTTCAGCTGTGTGACTGAGTGCTCTGTTTGTTTTGTTGAGTGTTGGCTGGAGGCTTTCTCAAGCTACTAAGGCAGTGGTTCTCACTCAACCTGTGGATTGTGACCCATTGGGAATTGAATGCCCTTTCACAGGGATACCTCAGACCGTCTGTGTATCAGATATTTGCATTATGATTCATAGCAGCCAAAAAATTACAGTTATGAAGTAGCAAGGGAAATAATTTTATGATTGGGGGTCAGCACTACCATGAGGAACTGTGTTGAAGGGTCACAGCATCAGGAAGCATGAGAGCCACTGCACTAAAGGAGTATTTTGTACCTTGACAGTTTTACACTAAGTTGTTGTTTGAGTGGAGTAGAAACACCAAGTAACAGCCCATAACCTTTGCCAGGGTCTTAATTAGAAGTTAGTCCCAGAGTCTGTGGCATTCAAGGCAACTCATTCTCAATGAATATGCACCATGCAAATCATATTACATACATCTAACTGTCCACTCAAGTTTGAGTGGGAGAGGAAAAAATGTTAAGTGCTGATTCTTGATTCTTTAACAAATATTTCAGTTTCCTTTAGTAATAATGGTAGTTTGTACGTAACCTCGGCTGATGTTCTATATTTCTTTGGATTTTCAGAGGCTGGTGATAGAAATTAAATTATAACTAAGTTAGGTAACACGCAGGAAAAAATAAACAAGTATAGTTTAAAACAGAGACAAAGCAAAGTTAAAAGGGGCGCCACAAAAGGAGAATAGGTGGTGGCTGTGGAGGGAAATGAGGGCTAATCACAGGGCTCAGCAGGCAAAAAGGGCTTTCCACCAAGCCTGGCTACTTGAGCCAGTCCCCAGAATCCACACCGTGGAAGGGAGGAACCAACTCTTAAGTTGTTCTCTGATCTTCAAGGGTACCAAGTTATGTGTCCCCCAGTCCAATAAATAAAGAAATAAGAAAAAACGGGAGATAGGTCTCTTGCTTTGGTGACTGCTGTATCTCGTCCCTGCAATGTTCTCAAGTTGTTGTTCCTCTTACTTGCCCTTTGCTGACCTTCTTGGTCCAGGGCCCATGCTAAATGCTGCACAACTAAATAAACTGACATGTCAAGTCCCTCAAACAATATGGTGCATGACAAATGTTTAGCAATTGCTTACTTGCTGAGATTATTATTTCATTAGTTACTCTTCTATGTTGTAAACAGAAGGAATCCCATGGATAAACGTGTCTGAAGGGATGTTGAAGATATGAACTGATACCCTCTCATTACAACTTTGTAGTCTCTTTCTCTGGGCCCTCCCTTCTCTCTCAGAATATTTCAACTTTTCCTCCTGTGTCACTGATTGTATGTTTTAATCTATGAGTTTCTCTACCTACTCGTTTTAATATGAGTAGCTCATTCCATCTTTTATCCTCTTATACTTGTCTTTGGTGTTCTCTTTTCTTCTTCCCAACCCTCACTCCCATTTTCTCACAATGATTCATTTAATCCCATGGCTTTTTCCTGTAGTCACACCATGGCAATCCAACGTGCATCCTCCTGAGAACATAACACATTATCCTTAACATTTCTCTGGTAGTTCATTGATAGGTCACTGCTTCTGGCTCAACAGCTGAATTTGAGTTTTCTTAAATAGACCTCCATGAGGTCAAACTTTGTGTTGATTTTTTAATGGTATTTTCAAAGCAAATACAAATAAACTTAGTGTCCTATTCCTTCACTGATGTATCCTTCAGATACTGGGAGTTAGACCCCTGGAGACTCTAATCCTCGTACAATCAGCACAAAAGTGCAATGGTTGGCACTGCTTGATGGAGTAGCATTCCTTCACCTTTCTAGCCCCTCTGCCCATGTGACTCTAAGATGCCTGCTCAACGTTTTTCAAGAGGTCTAAACCGTGTCTCACTGGTGCCTGCCTTTAATCCCAGCACTTGGGAGGCAGAGACATGTGGATCTCTGTGAGTTCGAGGACAGCCAGGGCTGTTTCATAGAGAAACCCTATCTCAAAAAATGAAAAAACTAAAATATATGAATAAAATTTAAATAAGAAAGAAAAATCTCATAGTGCAGCCTGTTTGCTCATGCACGCTGATTGTCTGCCTCTCTCCTTTTGTTATTTCCTAATCCCTTAACTGAGCATGCTGGGATATTTTGCCTTCCAACTTTCTATTTCACCACGTCTCAGGTTGCTCTTCTTGCAGACTCCATTCCAAGTCATCTTTCATGAATCCAGGTACTGCTTTCCTCTTAGGCATTTACTAACTTCAACTAAAGTACTCTTTGGATTTGAAAACTGAAAGCAAAATGCTGTATTTTCTTCACAGTGTTAAATGGATCTGCATTTGACTTTTCTCTGTGTGGAGATAGACTGTCTCCTACACCATTTCCTTATGGTGAATAGGACGAAGGCAGGAGTAATGTTGTAATCCTAACTCTTACTTTTCCAGACAGTTCCCATCTTTATCTCATTCGGGGTCTTTATTATGGACGTAGGGTTATACAACAGCATCTTCAAGTTTGCTTTCCACTCTTTCTAGAACTCTTTCTTTAGGGCTAGAAAAAGATCAAGAGGCTTTAGTGAATTTTTATGTAGAGTTAACATACTCCACCAACTGTGCAGGAGACATCACTTTCTCATTAATTCAGTTTTTTTCATAAATACACTGAATCTACATTTTGTGACAAAGAGGAAAAACATGTCTGTACTGGAGTCTTGTAACCCATAGACCAATTGTATCAAACTGACCTGGGAGCTGAGTATCTGGACTTCATTTCAAACCTAAAAATGGATAGTTTCTTTGTTCAGACACTTTGAATAGTGACAAATGCTTACAAGTTATTGATCAATGACTGGCCATAGAGACACTCAGAGAAGGAGAATGCTGCCTTCAAATCAAGTCCTTTCCTTTCCCAAATCATTTCTTATGTTAGTAAATTTAAGGAATTTTTCTGTAATTGACTGCAAGGAATTCCCCCATTGCTTCAAAGAAATTGTATGTATGAAGCATTTTGTAGCAATTGAAAACATTTCCGCATTTTATATATAATTTCACTGAGCAAAATAATATAGATTGGAACCAATTTTCCTGAGAATATGAATGGTATTAGTCTGTTGTTTTATAGTAGCCAGTATTAACCAAAAATTCCAGTTGAACTTTACTTAATTTTAAGTAATCCATTTCCTCATCATATAACTTTGAGGACTGAATGGTAAATCATTGTGAATATGTACCACATTTTCTTATCCATTCGTTTGTTAAAGGGCACTTAGGTTGTTTCCTAGCTATTGTGGATAGAGAAGCAATCAAGGTGGCTGAATAAGTACTTGTGGAGTAGAATGTGGAGGCCTTTGGGCATATGCTGAGGAGTTATATAGCTAGGACAGAGTGTAAATTTACTTCAGCTTTTGAGCATTCTGCACACTGATTTCCAGAGTAGCGGGACCAGTTTTCAATACCCCCATCAGTGACTGAGGGTTACACTTTCCCTACATCCTCAGCAGCATTTGTAGCAGTAGAAGAAATTTCAATTTTGTTTAACTATGTATTTCCTAAATTGTTAGAGATAATGAGCATTATTAAAGATATTTCTTTACTAATTTTATTTCTTCTTCTAAGAACCACCTGTTCAGATCCATGGCTGATTTGTTTTCTTGACTCTTTGTATTTTGATTTCTTTTTATATTTCATGTATGAAACCTCTATGGATGTTTAGTTGGCAAAATTTCTGTCACATTTCATGGGCTCACTCTTTAATGGATTGATTATTTCCCTAGCATTTTAGTTTGAGGTCCCACTTATCAATTGTTTTTGTTAATTGCAAGGCAAATTGAGTCCTAGCCAGGAAGCCATTTCCTACACCTGTATACACAGGACAGTGCTTCTAACACTTTCAGCATTCCAGGTTTCACATTGAGCTTTTTGGTTCATTTGGGTTTAACTTTTCTGCAGGGCAATCAATACGTATCTGCTGTCAATCTGCTACTAATGGACAGAGTTTGCTAAATACCATTTATTGAAGATTCTGTCTTTTATCCAGTGTGTTTTTTTGGCAACATTGTCAAATACTATGAGATGCCTATAATTATGTACACTCATATTTAGGTCTCCTATTTTGCTCCACGGTCTCACACGTCTGTTTTGTTTCAGTACCGTGCTGATTTTATTACTATCACTCTGTAATGTAGCTGGCAAATCACTGGAGCATTGTTCATTTTGCTGAGGGTTGTTGTGACAACACAAGGTCTTTTCTGCTTCCATCTTACTTTTAGGGTGATTCATTTTTTTCTGTTCCTATGAATAATTCAGTGTTGGTTTTGGCAGGCATTACACTGATTCTATAAATTGGTTTTGGCAGCATGGACATTTACAGTCAACACTACGAGCATGGGGCATCTTAAGGTCTTAAAGTCTACACTGAAGTGCTCTGAGTGGTTTTCATGGCATTGGTTTTCGGCAGCCTTTGGACCTCTGAAGGTATGTGAGCTTTAAAAGCTCCGCATGATGTTTTCCAAACTGTTCTTTCTTTTTGTCTTATTGAGGATATTATGATTTGCAGTATCAGGGCATCTACGCTGAGATTCTATCTATACACTTCATCTTCTTTCACATATTTTCTCTTTTTCATCCCTACACATTTAACTTAAATGGATGTTTCTTCATGTAGTCTTGTGACTATACCTTAGTAACATAATCTTGTGATTATTCAATGATCTACTGCCTAAAGTCTTATACATATTCGTTAAATGTTAAAGATTTTTACTGTTTCTATTTTCTTCAAGGCTTGCTTATTTTTAGAGTGTTTATATTTACATTCTCTCTTTTAGGTTGCTGTTTCTAAAATATTTGATCATTCATGGTTTCATTTTATATGAACTTGTTAATTGACATGCACTCATCTTTACATTTGTATAGCATGCATTCTTTTTTAAAAATATTTATTTATTATGTATACAATATTCTGTCTGTGTGTATGTATGTCTGCAGGCCAGAAGAGGGCACCAGACCTCATTACAGATGGTTGCGAGCCATCATGTGGTTGCCAGGAATTGAACTCAGGATCATTGGAAGAGCAGGCAATGCTCCCAACCACTGAGCCATCTCTCCAGCCCATAGCATACATTCATATTTGTCAAATTAGCTATGATAATTCTTCTAAGAATCCAGTATCAGGTTGGATTTGGGTTTAAAATTTGGTCTTTTATTTCTGTGCTTAGTAATGTTCACAGGAGTCTCAGGATGATTGGATCTAAAGTCTCAGGTCATATGTCAGTTAAAACCAGGTTCTACATTCTTCAGGCTGAATCTCCAGACCTCACTTTAAAATTTGCAAACTGTGCAGTAGCTTTGACTCTGGACTGATCCCTCTTCGTCATTGGTGTCAAGCACTTCAGCACTCCTAATGTCCTGGCTCTCACGCTGGCCTTATCTGTGGACAACTCTCTCTGACAAACGTGATGGCCTCCTGCTGCCAGGCTAGTATTTGCATGTCTTAGACACTTTTTGGAAAAGCCTGGAAGCCCCGGGGTTTTCAACCACCTGAAAACTAAGTTATGTTATAGTTATTATCTAGAATTTTATGTTTTAATGGTATATGTCTGTTAGGATCTCTACACAGAGGATAGAAGGATAGAATATCCTTATTGAAGCCATTCTGACTCAAGGTCTGAATAATGCTTCTGGAACACTAAGTCCTTGATTTCATTAGCAGTGGGTTGTGTCTGGGATTCCAGGGACCCCATACACACCCTACTTCCTTCTTGGAAAACAATCTGGTTTTATTATGACCCAATTGGAAAATTACATTGAGAACAGGGATCCAAATATTAGAGCCCACTGTCAACATTGACAGCAAGAGACACACTCTGGACAAGAACTATGTCTGCAACCAGTCTGTAGCAAAGAATTACTCAGTATTCCTTTCCAACTTTACTCTGGAATTTCTTTCTCTAAACTCACTTTTTAAATGAGGTAATTTTCTCCTGTAGTTCACATTTCAGAGGGACAAGGATAGTTCCCAGCCTGCCATCAAAAGACTTCAGCAGCCACTTGACCACCCTCATATCAACCTCTGTATTATTCCATCTCCCAGCCTCACAGGATCTTGTGGGGTGGTCCCTGACAGTTCAGGAATAGCAAAGCATCTGACCCCATGGCAACTCTTCTTTTGGGTTGCCACTTTAGATCAAATGCTGTGTAGGATTATCTCCCCAGGAAGCCCTTCTCCTGGTTCAGTTGTTAGGAGGTGTTGCTGAACAGATTCTTATTCTCTGAGGAAGCCAGGAGTAGTGTTGAAGGAAGAGGGCTGCTTTGGGTTAATGGCACCAAAAACCACACCTACACACATTTCATGCACTTCATGGAAGCTCAGCCAAAACCTCTGAAGTAAATGGTAGAGGTACAGTTGGGCCAGAAGGAGTAGAGATTTCCTAATGAGGACGAAAAGGGAAGATATTATTGTCAATTATTTTTCTAAGGAAGATAGAAAGCTGGAGGGTACACTCCAAAGTTGAGTCAGAAACTTTGTTGGAAAAGAAAAAGACTGGTATGCAATTTGAAATAAACAAACAACAATAACCAAACCAAAACAATAACAACCAAAAACCCAAATCTTGCATGTCCTGCTTCTTCAGACTTGGAAACTTGAGTTTCTGGGTCATCTTTGGCAATGCAGGTCTTCTAAATTTGAGTGCTTGGCTCCTTTTCCACGAGTTCTACAGTTGCATAAAGCTGATCATAATTGACTGGAGAAAAAACTGCCAGTGAAAAAACATAATGCTAAATACTATACAGAAATAATAAATTTTGCATAGATTACACAATCTGATTGCTTTCAAGTGCAAACAGTTCCTCAAACTAGACTAACTGAAGTCTTGTGAAGCAAAGCTCCTTGAGAAACCTGATTTAACATGTTTGGGCTGGAGAGATGGCTCAGTGGTTAAGGGCACTGGTTGTTCTTCCAGAGGTCCAGAGTTCAATCCTCAGTAACCACATGGTGGCTCACAGCCATCTGTAATAAGATCTGGCACCCTATTCTGGCCTGGAGGTGCACTTGAAGACATAGCACTGTATACATAATAAATAATTAAATCTAAAAATAAAATAAAATGGTTTCTACTGCAGATAGCAATTAGCATATCTAAATGGTACAAAAAGTGCTTCTGCACCCAGGTATCTTAGAAGGAGTCAGGAAGAAAAAAATTATTGATTGGATCAAAACCAGTTTATATTCCTTTCATGCCAATGGCATAAAAACATACTATATAAAATACCTGAGATAATGGACTTATAGAGAGCAAAGGCCTATTTCACCTTACAGTTTACAAGGTTCTAGTCAATGATTTAAGTACTGCTGTTTTGGGCTGAAGGAGGCTTCACGTCATTACAGAAGGCTGTGGTGAGCACAATTGGAAGCAAATAAAACAGAAATGAGTTGAAGATCCACACTTGTTTTTGAGGGAAAATGTACCTAGAATCCCAAACTTCCTATTATTCCCAAACTCCTCCCAATTGTACCATGTCGTTCAAGTAAAAACATTCTTGGGACCAGTCTATTAACATACATGCTTTCAGGAGATATTCAACATGTAAATTATCCTAGCACCTATTAACCTTAACATTTTGAAATATTTTTCTGCTTGGAGTCATAGGGTCTAATATCTTAGCTTGATAAAAAAAAAAACATTATACTACAGAGATGTTGATAGAAATGATTATAAAGGAAAACTATAAGAAATGTTTAATAGTAGAAAAAATGTAAAAATGTAATTCAGACACTTATTGTGTCCATTAAAAAATATCTAGTAGGCTGGAGAAATGGTTCAACTCTTAAGAGCACTCACTGCTTTTTCAGAAGTCCCAAGTTCAGTTCCCAGCAACCATGTTGGACAGCTCATAACCACCCCTAACTCCATATCTAGAGAATCACATAATCTCTTATGTGGCTCCATAGACATGTGACTGCACATGGTAGTGGGACACACACACACACAAACACACTAAATAAATAAATAATTAAAAAAACTAAGCTTCATGGGAAGTAGTAAAAGACAAGATCTCTTGAGTAAATTGGGAGCATGGGGACCATGTGAGAGGTTTGAAGGGGAGGGAAGAAAAAGGGAAGGGCGCTGAGAAAAATATAGAGCTCAATAAAATCAATAAAAACCCTAAGCTTCATGCCAGGACTTTAGGATTCTGCATCCTTTGTTCCCTGCCACAGCTTGGCTCTTTCTCCGTATAATTCCAGTACCAGTGTCCCTGATACCTTTTTTGGAGATTCTTTCACCTTACTACTCACCTCCATGCAATGCAGTGCCCATTAGCACTATGAATCAAGTCTATGCACTCACAAGCATTTACTGAGCATCCACTACCATAGATCATTCTAATAAATAAGAATGATTACTAGATAATTGCAAATAGCTCAAATCTTATAGAACTCCCATTGGTATGGGGAAAATAGGTAATAAGCAAATAACACTCTTTTTTTATTTTTCATAGCAAAACAATTTATAAAGAAGGCAGTTTTGGTTGTGTTGTCACCAATGAGGAAGTGATCAAACATATCAAGAAAACCAGAATCTTGCAATAAAAGGCAACAGTCTCTCAAAGACAAGAGAGCCCTATGCTGCAGCATGGAAAGGAAAGAGCCAATTGTATGGCCAAAATAAAACCTGATAAAAATATCCTTCTGCAAAACAAACTCTAGCTGTCAAATCATTCAGTTGACCCCCAGACCTTTGACTTTTCTATGTCAATGTAATTTTCTCAGGAATCATGGTGACTGCTGGGAGGAAGAACCTCTAACAGGGTCCAAATTTATCACCAAATTTATTTACAATAGAGAAGCTTTGGAACCACAATTGGATATACAGATTTGTTTGGTATCACCATGGAGAAGGCTGCACTCACTATCTCCTGTCCACCACACTACCCCTGTTCTTTGCCTCCCTAGGATATCCACTTTCCCCAAAAATCCATTATGTGACTGGTGGGATTGTCCTCTTTGCTGAGTGCAGGCACAGCTGTCTGTGAGTGCTGAGGATGCTACCACTGTTTTCAGGTTCCTTGGCATTTTGTCAATGAATGGTCCTGGTTCCAATGCAACAGGGCAATACTGTTGACTACAGTTATTTAGCTTTTCTCCTGCATTGTCTCTTCCCTATTGCTTTTCTATGTATTCAGGAACTTTTTCTTTCCTTCATGTAGCTCTGAGAGAATGTTTTTTTGAATCCTCACTTAAAGAGAATTATGAACCACTGAGAAGAAGCTCTTCTGTTGATTAGGGTTGTTTTTTCCCCCCTCCATTTGGGGGAAATCAAATGACTCAAATATAAATTTGATTTGAATGGTTCTTAAATATCTTTTTTTCTAACATTGACAGGAATTTGTCTTTGCATTTTGATTTCATACATTTAAAAAAAACAAACAGAAAGATTCTTAGCAACTGGAATCAGAAACTGAGAAAAGCAGTCTAAACACAAACTAGCAAAAATGATGATAAAATGTCCTTTGCATGTCTGACCAATAAACCCATCTAATAGCCCACTCAGAGGTTAATGGTACTATTACTGCAAGTAACATATTCTTTTAAAGCAAGCCTTTAATTCCATCTAAAGCTGTCCCAGAGAATTTGAAAAGGTTGTCAAATGTGAATTCAAAAATCAGAGCACCCACAAAGGACTGTGTTATAATTTTTAGAAAATGAGATAAGACAGAGAAGGTATGCTTTTCATTAACAAAGGGTTAGGCTTACCCTTATGCAAAGAAGTGCCCAAATAATTCAATAGTACTACATTTTGATTCCTTCATTTCATAGGTTTGGATGTATGGGTGTATAGACAAGTCCTGCTGCCCACACATGGAGGGCAGAGGACAACTTCTGGTCCATTAGTTCTTTCTACTTTGTGACTCACAAGGGCCAAACTGAGGATGTCAGAATGGAGGGGAATGACTTTACCTGCTGAGCTCTCTCACCAGCCCCTCAAATATTTCCTCCCATAAAATAAGCTACCTCAGAGTAGTGGATGGCTTCACATTTTTTTCCTGCTACCTGTCTTATTATTTGGAAATCGAATAGATCTTTTACTAACTTCCTGCTCCAAAAGTTTTCTAAATGCTCTCAGTGTCAAAGTGGCACTCTGCGTGGATAACTTTCCACATGTGTTGGTTTAATAGATGCTGAGACAAAACAAAGCCCCATGATCCCAAATGAGATAATCACCACGAGATGAACTGCTGATAATCAACATGACAATCATGCTGAGAGGAAGCTAGCTGCCTTGACTGAAGGCAACTCAAAGACCAGCACCCTGATGATTCAGAAGCTAACCAGTTCCCAGGTGCTGTTATCCCTTGCTCTCTGTAGAAAGGTACCTAGCACATTGTTTTCTTCTCTTCCTCCTATTCCATTCCCCAGTATCTTTGTAGCTGGATACTGGGAGGTAGGAAGGCTAAAGTTGATAATACCTCAATCTTCTACTTCATTTACTCAAGCATGCGAAAACCTTCATGGTGGAATTCCTGCTGTTTGTCTTAACCTTGAGTTGGAGTCTTTGTGTTTTGCTGTTTGGGGTGAACAGAGGAGGCCTTCAGGTAGAAGTCAGGGGACTTAGAGAGACTTTGGACTGAAAACAACCGATGATCTGAAGGCTGAGAGATCGGGCGCTTATAAAAAAAGAAATCCCACCCTAGCTCAGAACTGAGAAAGAGACCGATGTTTACTAAAAGGTAAAACTTACAAAGTCAGGATCCTTTGCTTGAACTATAGATGAAGATCAGATTCAAAGCAAACCGAAGAGCAAACAGGGCCGAGGGCAAAGCAGAGAGGAAGCCGGATGTGATTCCACATCCAGGTAAATAGTCTATGAGGCCACACCCCAGTAGGCAGATAGTTGTTAGCTATACACCTTCCCGCAGCAATGATCTATAAGTTCAAAATTTTGTCTGGCCACACAAAGAAAGGAGAAGTTCAATTATACCATTAAATATGCCCTCATAGATTAGCAAAGGAGCTATGTATACTTGACTCCCTTGGGTACACATTACTCTGCAATATAATGGTACTGCTTCTGTCACTGAGGAGTGGAGTCTGCCTATGTCCTTGAATCCAAGGCTCTGTAATTTGCTTTCAACGAATGTGATAACACACAGGTGCTTTTGTCTCTCTCTGCGAGATATAAAACAGAACATTTTTTTTTCTCATCTGAGACTTCTTAGAACAAAGACAAGTGAATATTCTTAGTAAAAGATGCAATTAAATACTGTAGTTTCTGAAGGTTATAAGAGTTGTCAGAACTACTCAGTCTGTTCAACAGTGTACATGGAAATGTGCTGCATATAGTTTGAAATACAAATATGTATGCTCCAAAGATCATCTCTCTTACCCATTCCTGTTGGAGACCTTCAGACCCTGTAAGCCATGTAACAAATAGGACCATCGTGGGTCAGCAAGCCCCGGTTGAGTGTCTAATGAATGCAGATGTCATGATGCACAGAGCAGAAAACCCACCCACACAGCACCTGTTTCATAACTTTGGGACCATTTATTTTCCACAGAAAAGCCAAATGGCAGGCATGCTCACTTGGAACATGCACATTAATGTGTTTGCTAGCGAAGTATCAAAAACTGGGAGATGAGTGATGCATAAAAAGATATTAGTGCATCAAATTATAAAGATCTTGTTTTTAAAAATGAATATTTTTCCAGAATGGCTCTAACTTCAATTCTGCTTTCCTAAAAACTTGGAAGTTACCAGTCCATAAATTCAAGTGGAGAAATTTTAAATATGAAGCCCTTGGTGCAAAAATCTTGAGTTTTAGGAAAATTAAAATAATAACAGGTGAATGGTTTATTTTCTTTGATATTTGTACAAATTTCTGATTCTCTAATGATGCTGAGTGAAACTGCTATTGTGTAGGAAAACATACAAAGAGAGAATGTGGACCCATAGCCAGGGCTCATGTGCGAAAGCAAAGGATAAGATATATTTGTCTTGACCTGTTTAGCCACACTTCTGATAATGATATTGCCATCTGATGCATCATTTTTCTGCATTGAAAGTCTAGATTGTGACTCATAATACCTGACTATTACATGTCATCTTTCAGTCAGAACCAAAATCAGCAAAGGAGACGTAGGCGATATTTTTTTCAGGGATGTGCTTACTATAAGTCACAATCTTCATTTCTCTGGAAACAGAAAGTGGTGGAAGAGAAAGATGACAGGGCCACCTGTGCTTAGTTGCATATGATTTGAGACTAGAGTTAATAGCATGAAATATATTCATACAGTGAACTTCGGCAAATGTGAAATTTCTGTGCTTCATAATAGAAATTCATTACCAATGGAAAGGTTTAAAAATCAGAGAAAATGACTGAGGAAAACTGCTGGAGAATATAACAGGCTTGTAAAGAGGGAAACCCTGGCTCAAACCACAAAGAACAACCTAGAAGTTCACGTGCACACACACACACACACACACACACACACACACACACACGATAAGAAAACCTAAAGATAATTCTGTATGTATTCAAAGGATGCAATTATAGCATTTATAGAAAAAATGCTTAGTTTTCAAATTCATATTGGAAGTAGCCACCAGACATTTCAACCCAAATGACATTCTTAAAATACATTATTCCTTAAATTTTGCTTAAAATTTATGTCACTTCAATATTGACCAAAAACTACTGATAAAAAACATAATTTTAATTAGAATAACTTGAAGATAATCCAAAGAAAAGAATGAAGCAGGATTTCAAACAAATAAAACTTGCACTTTAAGGCTCCTATGTGGAAGTCTGGTTTACATGGGGTATCCATCACTTTTATTTGAAGACATGAGGCAATGAGGTTGGTGTTGTGTGCTCTACTCAGTCCCTCTCTCAGATGTTATTCCTTTGTTGGTTATTGAGCTTGTACCTGTGATGGTCATCACAGTGGATGTGCCAAGAGTAGGAAAAAGCAGATATTTTTTCTATACACATAAGACACAATCTTGTGAAGACAATGTCCAATGAGAAATTGTTATAATGCATACTAGGAAGAAGACAGTTAGGATTTCTGGAGAACTTTACTTGGGAAGTCAAATAAGACATAGCTTGCAGTAAATTCAATAGTAGTTGTTGACTTAGGGTAGGAGCCACGTCTGGACCAGAACCTATGTTACACTCAGCCTTGGTGAAAGCAACTTCTTTTTGCTGCAAGCTACAGTCAATATACACATGACTGACCAAAGTGCCAAGACGAGAATCAGTGGTCAGACATTCTTAAATGGGACATCTTTATCATCGTCTCTACCCTACCCTGGCTCAGGGAACAAGACAGAAGAGGCTAAAGGAATGTAAGAGCTTAAAGATGGGGAAAAGTGTTGGGAAATGTTGTCTTCTGAGGATGACATGGCTATTGTATTCCTGAACTGACAACAGCTGTGACCACTGCCAAAGACATTCAAAATTCCTCCATAGACATATGGTCTCCAGTCCCCATCTTTACTATGGAGCTATTAGCTGTTGGAAGAGAAGGAATCATTTTTGTTGAGGATGCGGTCATGGTTAGGTTTTCTATGTTCCAGGTGATGCCCGCCCCACTCATGCGTATTTTGGAACCCACACTATTGCATGTACCAAAGCTCCCATTCATGCATGTATTAAGGCCCCTTTATTAATGACCATGCATGTATTAGAAGCACTAACTGGACTTAGTGAGTTGTCAAGAAACAAGATTTAAAATTAGGAAAGGGAAGAGTTAGAGAGAATATAATGGAAGTTGGAGGATGGAGACATGGGTTGGTTATATATCATTATATTTCATTGTCTAAATTATGTATTTTCAAAGATTAATTTTTAGTCCTTTGACAGTTTCATACAGTGTGTTTGATCACAATCACCCCTCTCAGCTCCTTGAAGATCTAGCCCCTTTTCTAGCCATGCAACTTTGTATCCACTTTCTTTTTCTACATCAATGAAGTCTAGTTTGTGCAGTCAACACAGTCTTGAATGGGTGGCCTTGCCCTGGGTCACAACTCTCCAGGGCAATGTCCTTAAGTAAAACTGACTCTCCCACTCCAAGCAGCTACCACTTGCCAGTATATCCTTGGCTAGGCATGGATGGAACTTCGTGTCTACCTCCTCTCTCCTTGATGAGGTTTGGTCTGGATTCAGTTTGTATAGGGCCGTGCAGCTTCCCTATTGTATCTGGAGAACAATGTTTCCTTGTGTCATCTACCACCTCCAGCTCTTACAGTCTTCCTGTCACCTCTCCTGAAATAATCTCAGAGCCTTTGGAGCAAATAATATCTTATAGCTGTCTCATTTAAGGTTGAACATTACCTTGAAGCATCATCCCTTCTTGTTAGCTTTCTTCATTCTGGAAGATGCTATGCGTGTTACTGGAGGAGAAGAGTAACAATCCTTCATGCTTTGCAGTGAACCCTATGAGTTAAAATAATGCCTGGCTTATCAAGACATGCCCTCTGGACCAATAGTAACATGAAGATGATGGAAGTAACCAACCACTTCAGAATGGATTTAAGTCCCCCGCACCATAAGATGAAAACCATTGTTGGACAAAGCACCTCTGTCCTAGTCATAGGCCATAGGAGAGAACCTACTATTATTCTCCTAAATGGGCATAGCATTAGACTGACCCCTAATGACTTACTATCAACCATCATCAGAGAAGCTGCTATTTGTAGTAGAGGAGAGTCACATCAAGACAGAAAATAAGAAACCGAAAAGAAAATACTTTTGTTTGTTTGGTATTTCAGGAAGAAAAATAAATAGTCTCCTGAAAGGACGGAGAAGTTTATTACTGGCAGGGGTGTGCTGGCAATGGGACAGGGGACTGTGAGGTGAGGGTGGCGTGCAGGCAGCAGGTGCCAAACCCAGTTGTGTGATCAGAGGGAGAAATGTGCATACAAACAAAGAAAGATGGTGATGAGAGGGGGATTACCTTGATTGACCAAGATCATAGAATCAAAGGATGTTACGGGGCACTCCAGGCACCCTAGTTCAATCCTTTCACTTTACAGGTGAAGAAGCAAGCTCCGAGGGGTTAAATGACTTGGCCAAGGTGACATTGCTAATGAGTGGTGGATCTGGGATCAGAGCCCAGGGCTCCTAATTACCCTTTTAGTGCTTTTCCACCACACCATGCTGATTCTTTGTATCTGTGCTAATGAGTATATCAAGATGCTGTGAAATTAGCATAATAATTATTTGTATATCAATACTGCATTTAAAATAGTGCAGTGGGATGCAGCTTATCTATTCTGCACAACCCATACTTGTAAAGTGTCAATGTATTAGTCATAAATAAATAAATAATAGCTGGCTTTTCAGCATCAAAAAGTACAGGTCAAAACCCAAACTTGAGACTTTTAGAGCTAACACTATGTCTGTTTTAATAGATTTTAGATTAATGATATTGATTCTTCACTGTACTCAATAATTTTAGTGTTGTGCCCTAAGCTAGTACGAAAAGGCACTACTTTAGCAAACAAGATTCAGCATTCCTTTCAGGGAGTTTAGAGTCCAGTACGTATAGACCACATTTTCTTCTGTTTTTCCATGTACAAGTGAGAAAATCCTCTCTTATAATGTCTACTAGAAATAATGTGTGATTTCTGAACAGAATTCTGGAAGAATACCTCTCCTAAACTGACATTCACATCAGCTAATCATTCTCAGATGAGGATGGCTAGCCATGGAGGGTAGAGAGCAGGAAAGGGAGGAAATTACAGTTGTTGTTTAATTAGACCACGGTTAGGTCTTCAAAGTGAAATTACCTGGTGTTCTCCTGTGACAGATGACACTGCTATGGAGAGCTGGTGATGAAACCCAGCCACTGAATTACCCTGAACTGCAAACTGCATTTGTTCCTAGGTGCACAGTGATTTACTATAATAATGATCATCCATTTGCAGGACAGCTGAGAGTTTTCAGTAGCTTGATTGCTTTTGGCATTGCTTTATTAGTCTAGGAAGCATGTAACACATTTGCAACCGTTCTTAGCTTGTACCAACTACACTATTCCCCACTTGCAGAAGCCTGCAGTCTAAGATGTATGTGTCATTCTCTGGGTGTTTTTCTTTTCTTTTTTCCTTTTCTTTCTTTTTTTTCTGGCAATCTTCTAACACTATAGACAATTGTCTTAACCAATGCCAGCATGGGGATTCCCATTTCAAAATTTCAAGTTCATTTGAACCGCTGAGTTTTGTGGACAGAGGGGTATTTGTGATCAATGTTCCTAGAGGAGCCTGTTTCTCCACAATCTCTTTCTTAATAATTACGCTAACATCTATATCCAACCACTTATCTGATAACACTCCCAAGCCTTTCCCGAATTGCACTGGAGGAGAACTTAATGGTGTTGACTCTTTCCAGATCACTGAAGAAATCAACTCTCATCCCTGCTGCTGATACTTTTCAGCCAATCCATCTTGAAAATGTCTATGGGATGAATCTACTGAAGCTTCAGAAATGAAATTCCTAGACCTGGATTCCCTCACACAGCCACTTTATATACAAAGAGGAGAAAAGCAGAAAGGTCATTTCCAAAGAAAGTGACATTTATTCTGTATTCACTGAAAAGCCAAAAGAGTTTTCTCATTCACCCGTACCCACTGAGCTCTGTGTCTCTCTCAGAAGAGGTGAAAAGAGGCTGTGCCTATCTACCTCAGCATCAGAGTCCAGGCTCAGAGCTGTCTGAAAGAAATGGCTTCTTTCAAGGCAAGAAACTGCGGGGCTCATCAGGGGCTTTTTTGTTTAGATTCAAGCTTGCCTGGTTGTTTTGATTATTTCGATCCATACAGGTAGCTATGCCCATCTCCTTTCTGAGTTACATTTGTTGCAAAGTTATTTTTCGCCACTTTCTTTGATAGGGTAAGGGGATAACTATGTGAGTTAATGAACATACAGTAGATCCTATATATGAATGCAGATTTTATGATATTCATTTAGGTAGTTATATATGTGTATATCTATCATCTATCTATCTACCATGCTATACAGACTATGCGTTCTTTGTAGTTTAAAAAAATAAGACATAAGTAAACACTGTTAGTTAAAACCAAAATCAAGTATATCTGAAAAAGGTTTAAAAAAAAAACCATATCTACAGCTCATACTATTCAGTAGCTTTGACCATGTTGGCAGTAAGACCTTTAGTGTGAGCCTTTGCTGAGCAGACTACCGGAGCTGTTCAATAGGGACACCAAGCAGCAGCTTCCACATGGCTGCTTTACCCAGACTTGAAAGCCAGTGCTGTTCATTCACAGAGTGCTATGGACAGCAAGGGGCATTGGTTCCAGAACAGAGAAAGATGGGAGAAAGCCAAGAGGAAGCTTGGTGACTTCCGTGTCACATAATTGATATATCTATATCTATCTAGCTATAATTTTTGCCTCAATTGAAACTTTTTTTAAACCAGAATATCATGTTACTGAACAGTTAGTTAATGGCACAGGCTATGGGCATCAATTATGGTTATACCAATGACTATATATTCTTGACTAAATTACTGAAGAATTTTGTATTTTTCAAAAGTACACGTGTAAAATGAATTCCATCTCATTCCCTACCTTGTTGGTTTATTGTGAGAGTAAATGAATTAGCACAGGTGAAGTAATCATAACACACTCTGACATACAGTAAGGACTCGCTATTGTGGACTATTAAAGAATGCCCCAGCAGAGGCAATTCAGGTCACTGTGAAATTGAAAAGTTTGGAAGGTGAGAGACCATGTTGTTAAAGTTAGGGCTGAAGTGGAACTGTAAATCTAGCTGTTGAAATAATAAACAGAGTAATTATTGGTGAATTAGCAGGAAGTTGTATGGCATTACATTTAAGACCTGAACCTTGCTCCAACTACTTTTAACTTCTTTAATGTTTAAGACCTATAAATGTCAGAGCTCACTAATTTCTTTGGCTTTCAATAAATGCCAGTGACTTTGAGAATTGCTATCCCTTTAGCTTATCTGGCAAGAGCACAAGCTTAAAGGGTATCCAAGAGGGCAATGATGGCCCATTGTCTTCCCCACAGAAAATGAGGGTTACTGAAGTCAGACAGCTTCTCAGGCTCCCAAACTTCTGGGGACCTTTAGCATGGAACCTCTTGAACTAAGATGCACAGTGGGGTTCCCATGGACAGAGGTGACACAGCCGGTCTCTACAAAAGAATACTCCAGTCACTAGCAGAACTACGTTGACAAGCATGTATGTTTAATTCCTCTGGAATCCTTAGAGAGTAAATGTATCAAATCGAATGTTCTAAATATCTAAAGCATATCTCATTTGGTTCCCCCAAAGGTGATTTAAATATTTCAAATGGAAATGCTTCTAACAGAAATGGAACACACCTGACCAGAGACTCTGGAGAAGAATTTTGCCTTAATAATACAAGATCATCACTGTGGATATCAATTATTGAACTCTGCTATCAGGGGGCTATTGAGGTATTAAGGACTGTTTGCCTTTCCCTAAATGACCCCAACGGACATTCTTCTTAACAGCTTTTGTGCTTCTTTTCTGATGGATAGGCAGTTTAGTTTTTCTCTCAATTGCATAGCCTCTTTTCTTCTTGGATTGGATATTCAGGAAAAAAGAATAGATGGCGATTTTACAATTCCCTAAGTTGGCAGAGAACAGTAATTAGCAAAGTGTTAGGTAAAACTAATGAAAAGAGTTTGAAGGGATGATGATGATGCCTTAAAGAAGCATATATATTTATGCTTTTTAGTAATTTTATTTCTGTAAATATTGTCATTTAGGTGCCATTCAGGGTGCTGGTGGTACAACAGGAAACAAGATCCACATCTTTTTCCTTCTGAAAATTCACCATGAAGGTAGGATTCACACACAAAATCAAGTAAATAAGGGAACAAGATGGTTTCAGAATATATCTGTTATGATGAAACAATGAAAGGCTCTGTGCCGCCTGAAGAAGAGGAAGTAGTTCAAGCTAGAAGAAAAGGATAATATGTGAGCTTGTACTTCAGTGACCAGAAACAATCAAGGCATTTGAAAATCTCCCACAATCCTTTTAGGACACACAAAAAGCTCGGGAGTAAGTTAGAGTGTTAAAGAAAGAGGATGGAGCCCTAAGTCTATAGGTTCCATTGATTGCAGAGAAGTTTGAGGAGAGTAGGAAGATGGCATCATTCTGCCACACCATCCACTACATGCTGGCAAGGAAGGAAAAGGCAGCCATGGGAATGACAAGTGACAGACGTTGGGAGCAGAGGACTTGGAATGTCTGAGAGGAACTCATGAGCATCATGAAGCAACCAGGAATATTCTTTGTTAATGAGGAGGGGCAAGCACTCAGAGGACCGGATGGAGAGAAAACTTGCGTAATAAGATGAGCTCTATTTTGAAGGAATTGGTTTAATTTAGCATCAAAATCCTGATCAGGATGCATTCTTATTTCCAGGGCTGGAAAGAGTTAATGGCAGCAAATATCTTGGAATTGAGTTAGGTTTTCTACACAGAATTTTAAGCTGTGGTTAACTATAGCTGTGAATTAGACTCACCTGATGCTTAATGATACAGCTGCCCAGACCCCATTCCAGATGAATTAAATTGGAATCCGTGGGTAGTTGGGCCTAGGGTGATGTGTGTGGATCTGATGTTCACACTACTCCCAGCTGAGAATCATTACCCTCGAGCAGGTGTTCACAACCTTGACTGCACATTAGCATCACTTGGTTAAGCTTCAAAAAATAACCATGCCCAGGCCTCACCTTGGATCAATTAAATAAGAATCTCTGGAGGCTGGAGACCTGAACATTGGTATTTAAAAAACAAAACAAAACAAAAATAGCCCAAATAAGCTTCTCAGAAACTATGCCTAGGGCAACAAAAACAAATGAAGCAAGGTCATTGACTTCTGAGTTTATGCTTCATTGGGAATCTATGAGTATGTGCAATGCAGTATGGAATTCATAATGACAAAAGTAAAAAGCACAGTAGACTTAGAGAGGCGTGGTTTGGTAACTTTGTTGACCAGTCTCGCTTGGAATTCTCTGTGGTTTAGCATGGAAATTTTGTATTCAGGGGAACCTCTTGACTTCTAGAAAACCAGAAAGGTAGGTGATTTCAGAAGGAAGTAGACATTTCTGAAGAGAGTTTGGAAAGATAAAAGAAGATTTAAGAGAGAGTTGGGGTATATAGCTTCCCATCAAAGGCTACAGAGCCAGGTGACCAACAACATGAATTTTGAAACTGTGACTCAAGGTGGGAAGGATGACTAACTACACAAGCAGTTCAGACAGTATGGTCTAAGCACGGAATGTACAAGATGGTGGAAAAGAAAACCTGTGCATTGGTGCAGAAAAGCTACGAAAGGGAAATTGAAGAAGAGTCTGGAAGAGTTCAGGATCACAAAACGCCTCCTCAATATTCTCTAAAGTTTGACTTCTATCTCAAGGCATCAATGGCTCATGGGTAATGTTATGGTGAGGAATTTAGCTGTGATTTCCTCTGAGTTTGAATGTGTGCTTTGGTAAGTGGCTTGGAGAAAGCTCTGGGGCCATGGGCTTAGTTCCTTGGAGCACGCAACTCAATTAGGGACTAACTCACTTAAACCCTCTCACCAGGCTGGGCTCATTAGGAAAATATAGGGGTCACACTTGCACAGTGCAAATTTTAGATGAAAGCAGCTTCCGTTACTTGTGAAGATGTTTCAGATGACACAGCCTAGGAAGTCGCCTAGTATTCAGATGTCAGATTCTGTGAGAGTCTAGAGTCTATTTGGGCTTTACCACATAGCCCTGAAAAGTTCATCAGCGTGTGTTGCAAAGGAGCAACCATAAAGGACAGAGCTAGCCCCCTGACTAGGATACTGCTGGTAAGATTAATGAAGTTTAATTTCAAATGCTTTTGTAGTCTTAGAAGAAATTTCCCACATAAATGTTTGGCAGTTTGGAAGAAAATGGCCCCCAAAAGGGAGGGGCACTATCAGGTGGCATGGCCTTGTAGGAGGAAGTGTGTCACTGAGGGATTGGGCTCTGAGATCTCTGTTGCTCAGCCTTCCCTCAGTGTGTCTGTCAATTGATTTCCTGTTGCCTTCAAGATATATCACTCTCACCTCCAGCACCACATCTGCCTGCGAGCCACCATGTGCCCTATCATGATGAAAATGAACTGAACCTCTGAAACTGTAAGCAAGTCACTCCAATTAAATATTTTACTTTATAATAGTTGCCATGGTCTTTTGATGACCAAAATACAAAGACGTCAAGAAGTCAGTCATCAAAAGAACAAATAAACCGATTAAAAAAAAAAAATGAAGTAGAGACCTAAGTAGAGAATTCTGACCAGAGGAATTTAAAATGGTTGAAAGACACTTAAGAAAATGCTCAACATCCTTAGTTATCATAGAAATGCAAATCCAAACAACTCTGAGAGTCCATCTTACACCTGTAAGAATGGCCAAGATCACAAAGACTAATGACAACTTATGCTGGAGAGGATGTGAGGTAAAGGGAACACTCCTTCATTGCTGGTGGGAGTGCAAACTTGTACAGCTACTTTGGATATCAGTATGGTGATTTCCCAGAAAAATAGGAAACAACATACCTCAAGACCCAGCAATACCACTTTTGGATATATACCCACTGCTCCACCATACCATAAGGACGTGTGGTCAACTATGTTCATAGCAGCATTATTTGTCATAACCAGAACCTGGAAACAACCTAAATGCCCTTGACCAAAGAATGGATAAAGAAAATGTGGTACATTTACACAATACAGTACTACATAGTGGAAAAAACAATGGCATCTTGAAATTTACAGGCAAATGGATGAATCTAGAAAGCATCATATTGAGTGAGGTAACCCAGACCCAGAAAGACAAATATAAGATCTACTCATTCATAAGTGGCTTTTAGACATAAAACAAAGAAAAATCAGCTGACAGTTCACAATCCCAGAGAACAAAGACAACAGAGAGGACCCTGAGAGAGACATACATGGATATAATCTACATGGGAAGTAAAAAAAGACAAGAACTCCTGGGTAAATTGGGAGCATGGGGATCATTGGAAAGGGTAGAATAGGAGGGAGAGGAAGGGCATGGAGTGGAGAAAAATATATAGCTCAATAAAACCAATTTTTTAAAAAGTATGCTAATCCAAAAAAAAAAAAGAGTTGACATGGTCATGGTGTCTCTTCACAGCAATAAAAAGCCTAAAATAAGATGTTTCTTCTCTTTTACAGAATATAATTGAACTGCAGGAAAATAAAACGTAACTCTTTTCCCAAGTCTAATTTTTTGCTGAATATTATACTTAGGTCTTAAATGTTCCCCCAAAGACCATCTATTGTACGCTTAGTCACCAGCCTAAGGTGCTTTTGGGAAGTAGTAGAGCATTTAAGAAATTGGGTTTCATAAAAGGAAGTTAAAGGAAAATGTGGAAATTAGAACCCTGTTAGAGCAATATGGTGTGAATGTTCATTCTCAACTCCTTCTCTCATCTATATACATACACGTGTATATATCTATATCTATCTTTCTGTCTCTTTCCCTCCCTATCCTCCTCTTTTTCTCTTTTTATTACCAGACACTACAATATTAGTTCTTTCTATTACATACTCCTCACCATGATATTCTGCTTCACCAGTGATACAAAAGTTATACAGTGATATGATATGAATTGAAACCTCTGAAAAAGACAAAATAAGTCTCTTCTCCTTTAATTTTTTTGCCTCTGGTATTTGACACAGTGGTGGGAAGCTACCCTGATCACAATCCAGTTTCCTTATTCCAAATGTTATGCATGAAATTATCATAATATTGATAAGTCATAACACTGTGTCATCACTATCTTATTCCAACTTTTCTTATGTGTGTGTGGACACACTCGTGTCTGGATTTATGTACAGGTAAGAGGCTGAAGTCTGATGTCTTGCTATTACTCTGCATTTTATTTTTTGAGACAAATCCTTTCATTGAACCTGGAACACATAGATATCGCCAGACAGACTGGCTGGGGAGTCGTAGCGATCCTCCTGAAACCTCTTCTTAAATATTAGGGCTACAGCTATGCCACTATGTCTAGCTTTTATGTAGATCATGAGAATCTAACTAACACTTTGCCAATTAAACCGTCTCCCCAGGTCTTACCATTGTTTATCTATTCTCTGTTTACCATCCATTTAATATAATGGGTTTTAGATAATGTTTAATGTTTACTTTCATCCATTTTTCTTAACTTTCTATTTTAAAGAAATAACTATTTTTATAATCTATCATATCATATAAAACAGAAACAATAGTAAAAGTATATAAACCTACAATAAATATAAAACATACCTGCAGTAGGAGGGCACTTGTTTGTTTCCAGCCTCCCAGACCCAAAGTAATCACTCAGAAAATCTATTATTTAAATCACTGCTTGGCCAATCACTTAAGTGTATTGCTAGCTAGCTAGCAATAATTACATTTATAATTAACCCATTTCCATTATTTTATATTTTACCATGAGGGTCATCTCCACTTAGTTCTACTCTGCCCTATCACAGGCCAAGCCAGCTTCTTTACTCATTAACCAATAAAAGCAACACATATACAGAAGGACTTCCCACACCACATATTGTAAAACATTAGTACTAGAAAGTGAAGGTGTACATAAGGTATCTAGAAATTTATATGGGATATTTCTTTTTTATTTCCTGTTCATCCAACTGTTTATTTGTATCTCTATGGCATATGATATCTATGTTATACACTGGGTGGTAGTACACTATTTGATTTTATTAATCATAATTTTCCAACTTGACCATAAGGGAATATTTTCTGTTTTTTTTTCTATCCCCTTGTTGCATGCCTCCATTAATCTTTCTTAGGAGTGTTCCTTATATAGTAGCATGACAATATGATCTAATTTCATCTTCTGTACTTTCTGTAATGGCCATGATTATCAGCTAAGCACACTAGTTTAAGAAGACATCGGAAAACAAGATCTAGGTGCTGGTATGTCACATTTGTTTGTGTAAGTTGTCCTTACCCAGAAGAAAATACTAAATTTTAGTGTACATCTGGGATACTGATTTATTGTTAACTGTGCCTTCCAAGATTCTCTGAATGCAAATTCTCTCCAGACTTTTGGATGCTGGATGCAATGATTAACTTTGGCTATAAAACTCACAGTTTTCAGTAGCTACGACTTACATCTGACATTTGATTTCTGGCCTTTTGATTCTTATTTTTTCTTATATCTTCTGGGTAGATTTCTGAAAGTTTCCTATCTAGATATGAACTCTAGTTTTGATTTGTTCCAGAAGACCCTTACAATTGTCTTTCTACCACTGGAGCTCACTGAAAATAACACATATCTACCTTGACCCACTACCATGTCATTAATTTCTTTTCTTTTCCTTTCTCTTTTTTGTTTTTTTTGAGACAGGGTTTCTCTGTGGCTTTGGAGCCTGCACTGGAACTAGCTCTTGTAGACCAGGCTGGTCTCAAACTCACAAAGATCTGCCTGCCTCTGCCTCCCGAGTGCTGGGATTAAAGGCATGTGCCACCACCGCCTGGCATGTCATTAATTTCTAAAGTACTATGAGGAATTAAATAAACATTCAATAAATATTAGGCAAATGAAATAATTGTTAATACATTTGAAATGAGAGTCTGCCTTAGTTAGGGTTTCTATTGCTGTGAAGACACAATGACCATAGTAACACTTATAAAGGAACACATTTAATTGAGGTAGTAGCTTACAGTTCACAGGTTAGTCCATTATTGTCATGACAGGGAACAGGTAGCATGCAGACAGACATGGTGCTGGCTATATCTTGATCAGAAAGCAACAGGAAGTGAACTGAGTATCACACTGAGCAAAGCTTGAGCAAAAGAGACCTCAAAGCCTGCCCGCACAGTGGCATACTTCCTCCTACAAGGCCACATCTTCTAATAGCGCTACTCCCTTTGGGAATCATTTTCTTTCAAACCACCACATTCTACTCTGTGCCCCCGAAAGGCTTGTAACCATGTCATAATGCAGAAGTGCATACAGTTCTGCTTCAAAAGTCCCCATGGTCTGTAACACTCTCAAACATATTTAAAAGCCTACAGTTCAAAGTGTCCTCTGAAATTCATGGAATCTTTTAACTATAATTCCCTCTAAAATCAAAATCAAAGGCAGTCATATACTTCCAACATCTAATGGCACAGGACATACATTACCATTTCAAAATGTAGAAAAGGGAACATAGTGAGGAATCACCAGACCAAAGCAAGATAAGATCGAAGGCCAGCTGGGCAAACTCCAAACTCTGCTTCTCCATGTCTGCTGTCAAAACACTCTTCAGGTTTTCAACTCCTTTCAGGTTTGTTGACTGCAGATTTCTCTGGGACTGGTTCTACTCCGTGTTAGCACACTCCTTGGTAGGTATCCGATGGTTATGGCATCTCTAACATCTTGGAGTCTCCTAAGCAATCCAGGCTTCAACTTCAAGCAATGGCCTCTTGAGGCCACCATTCAGGACACCCCTGACCCTTGCCTGTTCTCAGTGAATGTCCTTTATCTGGGGTCTAATTCCACAGCTCCTTTATTCTATCTTTTTTTAAAAAATATATTTATTTATTTATTATGTGTACAGTATTCTGTCTGGCTTGCAGGCCAGAAGAGGGCACCAGACCCCATTACAGGTGGTTGTGAGCCACCATGTGATTGCTGGGAATTGAACTTAGGACCTTTGGAAGAGCAGGCAATGCTCTTAACCTCTGAGCCATTTCTCCAGCCCCCCTTTATTCTATCCTTAACTCTGAATTCAGAACCATGTGGCCAATGCTGCCAAGGTCTGCTGCATGCTGGGACTGGAACAAGGTCCTCTCATTCAATTACATCTTCACAAACTTTCTATCTTTCACTATGTAAGTTTTACTGTCTTGAAACTTGCTTTGTAAACCATGCTGTCCTCAAACTCAGAGATCTACCAGCCTCTGACTTTCTAGTGCTAGAATTGAAGGTGTGCTCCACCACACCTGGATCTTAGCTTTTCTTTAATTCCTTTTTATAAGCTGGAAATTTAGCTGGGCGGGATCTTGCCTTGAGGACACTACTCCCTTTATTCTATTTCTTCATCTGTTTATCTACTTGTACACAGGACTTAGTTCTATTCTATTTCCTGGTACCCTTTTTCTCAATATGTAAATTTTGTATTTTTATTTTCTTATCTTCTTCATTTTAATTTTAAATCTTCATCAGTGTTAACAGTAATAAAAACATTATTGAGTCTATACCAGGCCGTTTTGAGATTTTGTCTGCCAATGAAGTTAATCCAAAACTCTTCACTTTAGCCTCAAGCAGATTCTTTAGACAAGGGCAAAAAGCAGTCACATTGTTCACCAAAATATTACAAGAGTGTCCTCTCAGCCACATATTAATATTCTTCTCCTCTGCAACCTCTGGAGCAATCTCCCAACAGTTCAAATAACTTTTAATACATCTGTAGACCATGGATGCCCCTACTAATATGACCCATTGGCAGTGATTAAAAAATTTCTAATGCTTTCCTAACCAAAAGTACTGAATTTCAGATTCCTCCAAACAAAAACATGGCCAGGAATATCACAGTAATACACCAATCCCTAGTACCAATTTCTTTCTTAGGGTTTCTATTGCAGTGAAGAGACACAATGATTATGGCAACTCTTTGGAAGGAAATCATTTGATTTACAATTCAGAGGTTCAGCCCATTATGATCATGGTGGGGAGCATAGTGGCATGCAGGCAGACATGGTGCTGGTTACATCTTGATCAAAAGGCAGCAGGAAGTGGGCTGAATATCACCTTGAGCAAAGCTTGAGCAAAAGACACCTCACACTTGCTGCCCAAAGTGAAACACTTCCTCAAACAAGGCTATACCTACTTCAAAAAAGTCACACCTCCGAATAGTGCCACTTTCTTTGGTGGGCAATTTTTTCAAACCACCATGTGATAAGATGTTAAGGATTGGAAAGTTTGACATGTTCTCCTCTTGAGGTTTGAACTGGTGGAAAGGTCAAAGGAGAACTAGGTGGTACTGTGTGGAACTGATGATGGTTGTCAGTAGTGATCCTGCCATGCACTCGTCAACTAACTTCCCAGTACAGAAGACCTCAGGCTCACAGGGACTTTACATGGCTTTAAGTTCACAGTTCACAGCTATGCTTTCTTTATCTGATCCTAGTTTATCTGTGACTTACTGTGATTAGACATTCAAACAAGGGTTAATCATAGTACAAAGAAGGGAGCTACTTTAGCAAAGACAAGCCTTCAGTGTGGAATAATGAACAGGGAGTGACACCTTAATTATTGTCTTCTGAGGCATCATATAAAGAAGTTCACATTTATTAAAGCTCTACAAACTAGCAGAACTAAGGTTGGTTTTGGTGGTCACATGACCCTCCTTGTATTCGTTTTCTTTCTTCATCTCATTCCCTGTATTTTTCCTCTCTCATCTATTTTCCATGTCCTTCTTCTTTTATTGCTTCTTGTCAGTCTTTCTCCATTCTTTTTATCCTCCTTATACCCCAATTTCTTCTTTTCCATCATCCAGTTTAATGACCTAATGTTCTTTAGACTTTTCTCTACCCTAACATCAATAAAAAAGATTAACAAATAAAACTATTGGGAATTTTTCTTAGACTTATTAGAGAAGTAAAGACCTGGTTAGTCCTTTCACTCCTAATATTTGAAAATAAATACACAAGGAATTTCAAACCTTACCAGCATGAACATTCTTGTGAATAGATTTCATGGACGCCCAGGTGGAGGAAATCCTGAAGTGCAAATGGGAAAAAAAATACTCAAAGGCTCAGATTGGATAAGTCTGAGAGCTACCAACTTTAAAAAACCCTGCAGAAGAAGACTCCACACACCAAGAATTTGACCAAATTCTCACAATATTGCAGAAAAATACTTCTATTTTATTTTTAGTGTAGAGAAGGGAAGTTTTGATAAAGTAACGATACTCTAATCTCACCAAGGCCTGCTGTTGGGAAAAGTGAAAATAAATTAATGGGTTTCCTCTAAGCCAAACTGACCAGATAGAAAAGAAATACTCAAACCCAGGCCATTATAGCTTTTCTCCCAAAATGAAGAGTGAATAAAGAAGTACCTCTGACATTTACAACATAGAAGCAGAGAATCACTATAAAGATGAGGCTTAGTCACTGTGCTATTAAACAATTTCCTCCCCCAAAAACCATCACATTAAATTTAAGAAGCACAATTTGGGGAGACAGAAAACATCAAAGTCAGACTCAGAGGGTGGAGACTGATGTTCTATGTATCCAGGATATCCAAGCAGATACGGTACATGCAATCCACAGATTGATGAGCTAGATACTACTTTTAGCTATGCACAGTCAATCTGATGATTTTAGGTGATGTATCCCACAGCTCCTCTGACCTTTCCACCAGTTCAACTCAGACAGGTGTTGATATTGCAGAGACTAGCATAGAAAGAATGTTTCCAACAATACCTGCTAGAGACACTGGACATTGGGTCATTTAAATATACACTCATGGCAACTAAATGTTTGTTCACTAGAGTAAGGATTCATTTCATCAGCGTGAGCCATGATTTATGAACCATTGAGGCAGGTGAGGCTTGTTGCTATCATATTGGACTGGGCAGATGCATATTACTTCCATTGTTGCAGAGAATTCTTCTGGGTAACAGTTCTTAGCTATCAGGGGACATGGAACCAGCTTTATCCATAGTCAATTTCAAGCTACCTGTGGTGAAAAGCAGCCTCCCTTGCACCCTCTTCCCACACCTGGGCAGGAGTTGCTGAACCAGCATCTTTTTGACTTAGCTACCTGGATATTGTCTAGGGGAAGATAAATCTCTTGCTAATAACTGCTCCCCTTGGCATCCAGCCTTTCTTGATAAACAAGAAAACCATATAACCCATGTTCAATAGGCCGGCCCCTGCAGCCACTTAGTCTGGATGGAGTGTTGAAACATAATTCTTTTTTATTTGACTTGTAATAGTAAAGCTTATTTAATTTGCCTCTTACTTTCACATGTTTATGTTTGGTCTTTCATTTTTAGCATCTAATTTGATATGAGGGTGGGCTAGAGTCAATTTTTCTCTCAAAGCTCTGGCCATATTGTCCTCAGAAACCTACATTACCAACTTCTAGTCTTCCCCACCTGGCACAGAGACACAGGTAACTTCCTGTGCTCTACAATATCCTTACCAATTCTGGTCACCCCATGCCTTCCTGTCAGTAGTCATGACCACCTCCTAGCATCTCTCCTTTTCTTTGGCACTCACAAGATCTTGAACTCCTTCCTTCCAAGAACCATTTAGCTTGTCCAAATGGTGACCTACATGTCCTCTCCTGTATCACTGTCCCCAAATTCTGATTGCATAGACGCTGCCTGTGCCAGTTTCATCCTTGTGCTCTGTCCTGGGTTGTTGAGCCCAACTGATCCTACCTGGCCTGCACCATTCGTCACACTGACCATTAATTACCTCTGCTTCTACAGCCAGGCCCTTGCACAGACAGATGAGCTCTGGCAATGCCTTTCCCAACCTCCAGGTGAGACCAGGTGGCACATCCCATTTACCAGCCCAATCTCCTGTGTCCACATCAGGTGAACAATTAACACAAGAGCTCCACAAGTCCAGGTCACACTACAAAACAATAAGAGAGGTTAAGGCATTATTTTATTCCACAAAATTCACCAATCCTATAGAAATGCTCTCCAATGAGAATTACTTTGTTGAAACCAAAAATCCAAAGGCCATAATCTTTATCATATAATTCAAGGAGTTTAAAAACTATACAAAGAAGCATCTCAAGGAACTGAGAGAATAAACACCAAAGTGATACCTGAGAAATCACAAGAATGTGGATGAAGGAAATGGTAAGGATGCCACATTATCCATATTTAAAGACTGAGACAGGCTGGATGCCTGAGGGCAGTGCAGGTGATGATTACATACAGGTTTGACAATGGATGAAGATGGCTTTCAAAAGAAGGTGATTAGATCCTGAGCTATAATTTATTTCAATTGAGGGAAGAGGTGTGTAGGTATTAGGAAAGCTAAGGGAACTTTCAAGTGATCTGACTTTCAAAATCATCTTCTGTTCTGGGGCGAATAAAAACCCTATATGTAGAGTGTGTGGTCGTGTGTGTGTGTGTGTGTGTGTGTGTGTGTGTGTGTGTGTGTGCCCTGTTTTGCTTTAGTGTCAGAAGGCTTGCAGGGAGCTAACAGCACTGTTTTGTTGTCCTTGCTTATCATAAGCAGCCTTCTGACAAGAAAGCTGTCATGGAGAATTGTTAGGACAGTGGAGAATGGTCAGTATTTTGAAGGGTATCTCCTCTTCTGTGAAGACGAAGGGGAAAATAGAGAGATTCAAAGAAAGTTATTGAAATGGCCTTAGAAGTTGAAATGTTTAACCAGCTCACCTACCACACCTTTCTTTAGGGTTTTCTGCAGTGGCTAAGATTTCTCTGACAGGATAGTTAAAAGGGAAGTGGTTCTCAACAAAGCGAGCACCAAAAAGATGGACTGCCTCGAGGAAGTTAAATGGAAAGATGAAAAAAGTCCAAGGCAACCATAGCGCTGACTCTGCCAGCCCACTGTCCTCAAAACACTAATTACCTAACACGAAACTGAGTGATAGATCATCAGGAGTTTCCTATTAAAACTTAGAGCAAAGCTCAGACTCCTCCATACATTTTCATTTCATCCACGGCTCTGGCTCTGAGACAGAGTTCTGTGTGATTCTTTCCCCTCTTAGGACTGAGGACCTGATTTGGAAACACTACAATAAAACTAACTCAAATTCCCAAGGCACGAAATGCAGGGGCAGACATTTATTTCTTGTTCTTCAATACAGAGGAGATTTTCTATAAATTTAGCTTCTGATTAGAAAAGTTCTTACATTGGAAAATTTGAGCAATGAAATTTCAATAATAAGCCAGATCCAGGTCTGCCTGAGGTCGAATGAAAAATCCAGGATTATCAAAAAGAATGTACAGGCCTTCAAGTTTCCGTTCATTCAAGGTTAACGGGTTGGATTCTTTCATTTTTGATTTTTGTGGCAGCACATAATTTCTGCTTCTAGTTGGCTCTCTGCATTTCTGGAGCAATAAATTTTGGTGGAAAACTAAACTTTACTTGCAATCAGGTTGGTAAGTTTCCCTGTCTTTATATGTCTATAGCACCTCTCTCTTTCGCCAACTATTGCTTATTTTCCTTTATAGAAAACTCAAAACAGATCTAATAGTCTTCTAGTAAATTTGTTGCGCGATATTCTAATGTAATTGCTTAACTGGGAATGAGGGAAACTGAGGCATTAGTGACCAGTTCTCATTGAAGTCGTTGTCCTCTAAAGTTATAAGGCCACGCTTTTTCAGTGCCTACTTTCATGTGCATGTTCCCATTGATTTCACAGTTCTCTTTACAGCACTGACTGGGAAGACACCATTGTAACCCTCCTTCTATTGTTTGGTGCCTCGCATTCTGATGTCATTGCTATGTCTTTTTTATTCAATCTTCATAATAATCTGAGACACTATTTAAGGGCAGTAATAGTGTTCTAAGCTTTTGTTTCTCCATTGTACACCTGACATGAATATTCAAACGACAATTAGGACAAGACATACTAGCTAGAACAGACAATTGCTCGAGATCTCTACGTTTTAATGGAGGAACATCCCTTGTTTGAGCCTTTAGAAAAGAGTGCATATAAACTCGGAAGAGCTGGCATGAAACCCAAGAGAGTTCTTACCGTCTAAGAGTTTCCTAAAATATGTGCTGTCTCCACAGTCTCACTTGTGAGAGACTTACCCTTTACACCAGCCATATTGACTAAAGGGAAGGGTTCCCCAGAAGGGATTTATGGCCGAAAGCTTCCTTAATTATAGGCTAGTATAATAAGTCTTTCCAGTGTCTTAATGATTGGGGAATTAAGAAGTTCCTTAATAGAAATTGACAGGATCCATTGTCACTGCAAAAAAGGTTCTGTTATGGTCTGGAGTACCCTGCCAACCATCCCAGGATTTAAGATTCCCCAAAGGCTCATTAACATCTCGGACCATAAGGTCTCCAAAGGAGACACTAATGGCCCACCTCGTTATGATCGGAGGATAATGACTGTATGACATCCGTCTCCACTGAGAAGATAATGGCTTTGTAAAAACTGTTATGATGTCAGCAGCAGAAGAAATCTCATTTGCACTTTATAATCTTTGGTTTCTAATATGCCATAGTTTCCAAATTATACTGGAATTATTTCACAAATCAGACTTAATAGAGGCAATGCAGTATGTTCTGAAGAATCAGAATACTCTCTTTAACCAGCTGTTAGCTTCCTTATGCTAGTACAACAATGAAGGGTAAGATTAGCAATTTTCTCACAGTCCTGAAATACTTATGAGTAATGGAACAAGAATCAAAGACTTGAATGTCCCTCGAGTGACATACTCATTTACTCCTAGGAGTGAGAAGAAGTCTTGGTTTTAGACTGTCTCAAAACAAAGGAAAACACCTATTGCCACAATACTGATCAGAGTGATTGCTAATCTCTACTGAATATTTACTCTGCCTCATGTCCTATGCTAAGTAAATTTGATCCTTCCAAAACCATCGGTGGGATGGGCATTCCTACTCCCCATACAGATGAGACAAGTATGTACAGAGTGGCTAAGGATGTCATCCACAATGGCCACGTACTGTAGCGCCAAGTGAGATTACCACCCTGTCAATCTAACCCTAAATTTGTGCTATAGCAATGGTGACAGATTGCAGGACCAGGACAAACGGGTTTATGCTCGGCTGACAAATAGCTGTATGAACTTCTGCAATTTATTTCACCTCTGGACATTTTGAACTTGAAGGCATTCTTCAGTTTCATCATTTTAATTGACAAGGAACTCACAATATCAGGGAAGGGATGAGAACTTCCACAATGCCCTCGCAGTCATGATCAATGCTCTCTGGTAGTGAGATCATTGTTTTCTGATCAGTTTGGACAAATCGTTTTCCCCTTTGGAACTAAATTGTTGATTTAAAAATAAGTGTGCAGTTTATTAAAAGCATATGTGGGAAAAGCAGCTCCCATTATTGTTTAACTGTGTAAAGCATACTCAAAACCATTTTCCAATCAATTTCTATTTGGCTTTAAACAAGGGAGAAATGGAGATGACTGTAAAGAAAAATCTATTAGTCAGTGTTAGTACTGCTTTTTATAGCTTTAAACATTTTCCTGCTTATAAACATAAGAAAGAAAATTAGCATTTTAAGAAGATTTCTCTATTCGATTATATTTAATAACAAACCAGTATAAGACAGAGAAGTATACAATAATAATTAAAAAATAAAATCTGTAGATACTGTTTCAGCCTTGGAGTTGCTAGCTGATGGAACCCCAGCTGCGATACCCAAATTCTTCCACTAGAGGGTGAATTGTCCCTGATGAAGAAGACCTCAGTGTTTGGGGAGGGGGACAGAGAAAGTTATTAACTTGCAATATCATAAACTCCCAGATATGATCAGGGTAACATTGTACCATAGCACTCATGTTCAATAAATATTTACAGGATAGAAAATGCTAGAAAGAAGTTCTGAATATCCAGTTCCCGTGGAGGTTTAACCAATTATTACACAATAAGATGTAGGTTATGGGTGGAAAGAACCAGACTAAGTAACAATGATTTAACAGTATAGTATGCCAGCTGCATGAGGCTGAATTATGGTACAGCTTCTATCAGACAGTAAGATAACTATGAATATTGGAGGAGAATGCTCCAGACCTTCATGGTCTCTAGAATTGTTTTGTATCATTACAGTCGTTGCAATTTCATACAAAACATGATAATTACAAAGCAATCAGCCCAGATATAAATACTCCATAATTCTTCAGTTTCTTAAAAGGGGATGGAATATAAGGCTGACAAATTCTCCTCAGCTGTTGGGCTCCTGTGTGTTCTTCTGAGCTCCAGGGACACTGACATCTCTGAATGCTGCAGTCTACATTCATATGGAAGGATTAGCAGCACATTTTCTAAAGATTGGACACTATATGCATGCATCCTGTCAACCAAAGCTTTCAAAGAAAAACCAAAAGTCACTTGCTGATGTTACATCAAAAGTGTGATGCTTCAAGCACAAAATCTCCCTGTATTTCCAGTCCCGGATTGCACAAGGGCGTGGTGTGCACAGAATGTAGACATCAGTTTGACAGCGCACTGCAGAAAGAGATACAGGGTAATAACAGCGAGCATAAAGGAGGCAGACAGTTCCAAAAGGCACACTGTTAATCAAAGTAAAGTGCAGTTCAAATGCTGGTTGCAACAGCTTCCAAGCTTTCCAGATTCTCCAGCAGGCACATTCTAAGGAGAACTCAGAAGAAACTAAAATACACATTATTCTGGTAAATTTTCATTTATTGTTTCAATTTTTGAGAGTGCCCTATTCCACCCCATCTCAAACTCACCAGTGTTTATTTTAGGCACCTTCTAAAACACGTTCCTAGATCAGCCTGGACCTCTACTTCTGTAACAAGAAGAAAGAAAAACAGCAAGTAAGAGAGGCACTTAAAATGACACCCTTTCCAGCAGCTAAGGGTAAAGCATTTCCAACATGGGTAACTATTGTTTCTTTCAAGGTTTAAAAGTGCGTACAGTGAGAACAAGAACTCATCCATGAGGAGAGGCTTTCTGCCTGGATCTCTTAGTCAGTTGGGAACTCTGGACAATCGATTTCAGCAGGAATTCCCAATTCTGCTAGATATTGTAAGTGCCTGAATTTATGATATCTTGCTATCTGTCTGATACTTGATTTTTTTGACTCTTAGTTTTCCTTGTTATACTTAGTAAACTCATACACTAAAACTGAAAGCACTGCTATCATGGATCATTCTCCATATGGCACATGCTGTCTGTTCAGACAGTGTATCCATCATGGGACAGTCTCTGACACATTGCTATGAACTACCACTCAGTGCTTGGAATAGCACTAACATCTATTTGACTCACACAAGTGAACACCATGCACACATTCGTAAACATGTGAAATCAATCCTCATTATTCATATATTCCATACTTATGCTTTTTCATCTACCTATTTGAATTCCCACATAAATATTTGAGATGGTAACCGGTCATTTCTAACATGTGCTAAAAGAGAATTTTGGGTCTTCAAGAAGGACAAGATGTTCCCAATAGGACCAAACTCAGAATACATTTTGTTTTATTGTTTTAGATACTGACTTTAGAGCACTATCCTGTGTGTTGCCTATTACTGTCACTTTTTTCACTCTTGCGTACATTGTTGGTGATATTGCCACACAAAATAGTTCGTGGGGGAAGTGCGGAAGTGCTTACACTTATTCTCCAATAAGGCTCTGACATGTTTTCCTGAGAAAACATGAGCTGGATAAGTAACAAGGCCATTGGTCTTGTGGTCTGTGGGAAGGACAACTTGTCCAGAATAGCTTATACGGTGTCTCTAAGGTTTTACTCAGAGGAAGTTGGGGCATAAGAAAGTTGGGGGTGGAATGAGTAGGAATCCTCCCTTGGTAGTGTTGGCAGTATCCAGATGCCTGGGCACCTGGGCAAAACTAAAAAGGCAGAGAATGAAGGTGTTGCTCAGAAACAGATCAATTACCCAGCATGCACAACGCTCTGTAGTCATCCTTCAGTGTCCCCAACAAGATAAAAAGGTGATTCTCTCCCTTCTCCTGTCTCCTCCCTTGACTCTTCTCTCCTAGAGATGAGATGTTCTCAGTTCTCACAACTTCAGCCATCAGAACTTCAAGCTCCTAAGGCTTTGGGGGGCAGAATTCACACAAACAGCACTCAGGTTCTCAGAACTACATCCTAACATGGAGAGGAACATTGTCGGCTGCCTAGGTTGTGTTGGTGCCATCTCTCTGTAGAATCCCACCTAAAACTGGAGAAAATGTAGTGTTGAATAAGGTGACCTTACAGGTGATTATGTCTTGATCAGTTAACACCAATGAGATTGGAAGCTAACCAGGCCTCGACCTTACACTTCCCCTAGAAGCAACTGTTCAGTAAGACTTGTTCATTCACAGAATTTTCTCTTGTAAAATCACATTTACAGAGAATTTATAGAACATAAGTACAGTGGATAATGGTGGCTACAATCTCGCTTCCCTCTCATGTGGTGTATGTTTGTCTAGAAAGATAGAGAAAGGTAGAGACAAGTGGGAGATGAGAGAAAAAAATCATAGCTGTGAATGCTAAAGCCTCTTCGTGTTTCTGTTGAAAGGATATTCATCTCTACTGACAAAGGCAGAAGCGTTTCTTTTAATTTCAGCATTAAAATCAAATTTAATTGAAGCAGATCAAATACTTCGTAAGTGAATGGGAGAAATTAAAAAAAAACCTACAACAAAGACTGAATTGAACCCATTAGCAGCAGTTTGGAATCTATTTCATAGCTGACTTTGAAGGAATTCCCTTAAAAGTGAGCTGTAAAGTATCAGTAAGAGAAGAACAAGAGGAATAAATATTGATATATATATATATATATATGAATGAAGATTTGTCATTATGAGGTTGTGTCTGGAAATAGCATAGTCTTGCTTGATGATTTGAATGAAGCCTTAAGCCTCAATTTCTTCATCTAACAAGAGGAGATAATCATATCCATGAAGTTTCTGTCAGAGACATAAGACATATGATGAAATCTTAAGCCCCCTATGTATGACATGTTGCTTAGAAGTGGGCTGTTGGGATGGGTCTAGTTCACGAGTCTGGGGTCATCATCGATGCAATTAATGGCATGAGAAGATGTTCAAGGTACATTCCAGCCCTCTTCCTGATATGTTAGCATGTAGGGACTTTATCAGCCCTGAACCTCCTAATAGTTCAGTAATGGACTTCCAACACCCAGGGAAATAATTTTCTGCTTTTAAAAGTCATTCAGTATTTGGTAGTTTATCATAATAGCCTGACTAGACTATGACACTTATTTCAGAGAAATGAATTCTCTCTGATGCCTCCCTCTCAACTCATTTAAAATTATATACATCTACACGATCCTTAATAGCTTTTGCAGCAGTTAAAAACCTTGATGCTCCAAATATACCTATTTGAGCAAGACTCTGAAGCTAAATGGGTACATAATGAGATGGAGGTCTGCAACATACACCGTGTGTGCTGAGGGCACCAGACTGCATGTTGGCACGCATCTTTCTATGAGGTTCCAGTCACTCCACTTTCCAGCATGAGATGAATAAATTGTATTTTTCCTTACTTGCCTCTGTTGTGGGTTTGTGTGTGAAGCATGTGTAGAAGCCAGCAAGCTAGTTCAGGTGTGGATGCAGGGAGCTGGTATTGAAATACCTTTCTCAATTGCTTCTCTGTCTTTTTTTAAAAAACAGTCTCTCATTGAACATGGAACTTACTATTTTGGCCAGACTGATTGACCAGTGAGCTTCCAGGGTATCTCTGACTTCCACCCTTCCACCAAATCCTGGAGTTACAGATGTTTCTTGGCACACCTTGTATTTCTATGAGTACTGGAGATATGAACTGAGGTCTCTGCTTGCTTGCTGTCTGTTGACAGTTCCTAATCCATCTGCATCTATACTCCATCCTTACCTGTATTTGGCTGCATTGTTTTCATGCATCATATTTTTATCTGACAGTGCCTTCTATTTCTCTATCTTTAGGTCTTCTATTTCTCTATTTTAATTCTTTCTGAGGCCAGGTCTTTAGTCCTCTGTGAATATCTGATGGACTTAAGGCCTTCAACAAATCTAAAGCTACACTCGCCTTCTGATATTTTAACCTTTCTTTTTCCCAGTGACTATCAACTTCAGGGGCTGGATAGCCATCACCTGCCCCAGTCACCATTGAGCGTCACCTGGAATCCTCAATTTCACCTTCCCCATTATCACTACTCGACCAGTCCTGTTGAGTGGATCAACTCAATATCCTTGAGATCCACCCTTTCTTTTCCATTCCTCCTACCGTGAACTTAGTGAAGATTCATATCATTTTATGCCTGGATCCATATCATAAACTTCTAACGGCTCTCCACTCTCCTTTCAACATATACAGTCCAGTCTACCACCTCTGTCAGTGGGAATATTCTTTTTTCTTAAATATTTATTTATTTATTATGTATACAATATTCTGTCTGTGTGTATCCCTGCAGGCCAGAAGAGGACACCAGACCTCATTACAGATGGTTGTGAGCCACCATGTGGTTGCTGGGAATTGAACTCAAGACCTTTGGAAGAGCAGGCAATGCGCTTAACCGCTGAGCTATCTCTCCAGCCCAGTGGGAATATTCTTGAAACAGCAATCAGTCCCACTCTTGCTCTGCCTAACTTTGCACAATTTCTCTTTATGGCCTCGCAAGAAAAAAACCTCCTCTTGGCTCACATCCCGGGGCTCTTTGTTCCTATCCCTCATCTTTCTCTTCAGTTCTCCTTATCATCTACCCCTCATGCTCACTCCTCTATTATAGTCGCTTCTAACTACTTTCAGCTCTTTAAATATCGTATACTGTCTCTTACTTTTGAGACTGGGCACTTGTAATTACACTTGCTTTGAGTCCTACATTTTCTTTTTCTCTAAACAATCACTCACACATTAAGCATTCAAATTCCATACCATCGAACACTGAAATCCTCGTAAATCAAACCTATGGCATATGAATTATATATTACCATACTTTCTCTTTGTGGATGCTGGTATGTATGTATGTGGATGCTGGATGTGGATGCTGTATGTAGCATGTTATTTATAATGGTCTACTCACTTTGTCTTTTCCTCTTATCTTAGTTATTATTATTTTATTTAATGTATGTGGATGTTTGCCTGCATGTAAGTCTGCACAACATGTCCACAGGACCAGGAGAAGGTGTCAGATCCACTGAAACTATAGTGACAGATGGTTGTGAGCTGCCATGTAGGTGCAGGGAATTGAATCCAAGTCCTCCACAGGACCAGCCAGTACCCTTAATCATTCATATCTCCAGCCCCTGTGTCTCTGTATGTACTCAATTCACCCAGAGGCAGGTCCTTATCTAAGTTGTTATTATTTGGGTATAGGGTGCCCTTTAAAGTCTCATATATAACAAATGTGGTCCTTAGCCTTTAGTGATACTGGGAGGTGGTACAGCTTTAAGATGAGTTTCAGGAAGAGGTTTTAGATCATTGGGAATATACCCTTGATGGGGACTATAAAATCCTGGTCTTTCTCTCTCTTTTTATTTTATGTCCTTACTGCCATGTGCAAGGAGTTTTATCTACCATGTTTTCCACACCGTGATGTATTTACTCCTTGCCACAGGCTCAAAGCTATGGTTCCATCCAACCATGGACTAAAACTCCCCAAACTATGAGTCAAAATAAACTTCGACATTTTATGGTCGGTTTGCTGAGGTATTTTGTTACAGTAATGGGAAAAGCTGACAGACACACAAGGATTCAAGTACAAATATTTTGTTATAGAGCTGCATCCAGGAAACTCAATGGAGAAATGATTCAGAAAAGGGAAAAATGCCTATAGAGTGCACATCATCAGGCACGTTGACAATATTGGCAGTTGGAACACAAATGTGCTGCACAGATCTGGGAATCAATGTTGAACATGTGCCTCAGAATTGTTCCAACTGAAGGGTGAGGGAGCAAGGCCATTTACACAGCCGTACTCATTAGTCACTGGTTAGCTGTGGCTAATGGGGTGTGGGACTGCTGGTAGGTAGGAGATAATTCCCAACACATCTGGCCTGCTGTATACACAAATCTTTATCAGAAAGATGAAGATGGTATGTTAATATGTAGACAGAGCATTGGCTGAATATAACCATTTCTCACTATTATATACCAGAAGATTTGAGAGTTAAGGTCACCTAATTGAATAGTTAAGGTTCTAATACTAAGTTCACGAAAATAGCATATAGAATAAAACATGACCCCACATTTTTCATATCCTCTATATCCTGCTATTCCCCTCTTTATGGGCTTCCATGGAGGCAGGGTGTGAAGCTAAATGAAGAATGAGAGGGATGGAGTGGAATAAACACTAAGGATACTGGCAAACACCATCAGGGATCATATTTTTTATATTTACTTAAAATTACATATAATACATATATAACTTTAATGAAATTATGCCATCAGGGGTGATAAAGCTTTCCCGAAGAGCGATCTATTCTCTAACTAAAACCTCAATACCAATCATGAGAATCCTCCTTTTCAGTTGTTGGTCAGGACTATTTAAATGACACCCAAAGCAATGCAGGCTGTTGCTGTTGTCCTCAATTGCCTTTCGGACATTGGAGTTAAATCTCTATTGCTGAAGATACCACAGAATTTGGCAAAGGGACTTAGAGGAATCAAGCAGGATATGACCCAAAAGCCTCCTGGAAGAATGACTTTCATAGTACCAAATAAAAGGTCCTATACAAGGAACAAAGGAAGAAAAGCCTATGAGATTCCTACTCAGCTGTGACACTTATGAGTTGCCAGAATGATCACCACAGAAAGCTATCCCCTAGCGTGCAATAGTGGCATTTATATCTGGGCCCTAACAAAAAGCTGTCTAATTAGACTTAGGGTCTGCTTAGCAGGAAAAAACTCATTGTACTATAAACCTAGTCAATAACGCATGGCTATAGAGGCCATAGATCTAAGAGAAGAGCCAACTACTGCTACTTTCCTAAACCATTATAATCCTAACTTTATTTTAAACTTTTATCCTTATACCTACAAGTAAATGTAGCTCTCACTCCTTCCTCAAAAGGCTTTTTATTTTTTGCAAGTCAGTAGATGAGAACCATTACAAAATACCAACAAAAACAGATTGAATTGATTGTGGGATAGCCTATCCAAGTCCCAATTAATACATCCATAACATGAATCTCCCACCCGAGGTTCAAGGAACACAGAAGAAGAAGGGTTGCAAAGTACTAATGTCAGAGGCCCAGGATCTGCTGCAAGATCTTGTCTTCTAGGAATAAGAGGGAAGTTAAATCCATGAAATCTCCACAATATGGCTACTGAAACAAAACCTGAACAAACCAATACCAGTTGATATGCCTATGTTGATAGGGGACTTGCATTGGGTTCTACCTCTAGATGAAGAGCTACAGGCATTTAAAAACCACTAAGATAGGAAGAATTAGTTTTTCTAAGGATGAGCACTCACCCTCAATGATTATCATATCCCAAGTTCTCATCCATACAGGAAACACTGAGTGAACTCAGAAGTTCACATGGATATATTTATTTGAATATGCCACCATGTGTGCGTTTGTGTGTGTGTGTGTGTGTGTGTGTGTAATAATAATTAAAGAAAAAGGGGCTATGAATTTGAAAGATAATTAGGGAGCAATAAGAGGAGCTAGAGGAAGTGAGGGGAGGAAGAAAATGGAATTATATAAAACAATTTAAGTAAAACTCCTAATGTTTTAATCTTGAATATTAACCTGTTTGGGTCTGAAACCAGATCAAAAAGCAAGCCCTGGGTACACCTGTGAGTGATTTCTTGATCAGGTTATTTGAAGTAAAAGACTCATTCTAAATGTGAGCATGCCTTAAGTGGCAGCCAGGACAAAGGGAGTCACAGAAGAGCATTTTGTTTCTTCCTGCTTGCCTAGCTCTCCATAAATCTCCCTGGCATCCAGCGTCAGACCAGGACTGCTAAGGCACCCAGCCTTACAGACTGAGAAGCTGCTGAGTTCTCACCTCTCAGGTGAAAGACAGCCCTTGTTGAACTAGCCAGGCCATAGCACATGAGCTGATCTAATGAATACTCTTAAATTACATATTCGATCTCCAGGTTCTATTCCGATAAAAACCCCTGACTGATACAGTCTGACTACATGTCCTTAATTCCTCTCTCAGACAATCATCTTACCACTTCAGAGAGGAGAGATGTTGAAAGTGAAGATGGCAATGACAAGCTGAAAATATACAACAGGTAAAATGGACATTAAAAATATTCAACTTAAATTTAACTGAATTATGTGCAAGAGATTGTATTTATTTTCTGTACACTACATCATCTTCAAGGCTATTGCAGTCCTCTGTGTTTTTCTATTGGAGCGTGTGTGTGTGTGTGTATGTGTGTGTGTGTGTGTGTGAATTTTCAAGGTAGAGTGCACAGATAATTACCTTCAAGAAAATTTACAAGAAACAAATGGCTTCTCTGCCTCAGCAATACATTGCTTTTATCTTTTTCTAGCTTTAGGATGGCCCCTAGACATTTTTTCCCTGGGATGAGCAGTTTATGAGGAAGGAGACTGAACACAGTAAAGATGACATCTGAAAGGACGTCAGAATCCTTGGAGCCCATGCCTTCCTTTGCTGCGAAGCAGATGACAACCGATTTCCCTACTCTCACTTCCTATGGAATGGTATGTCAGGAGTGAATTCCACTTTGATATGAGATCTAAGGCTCAATAGTAGTTAATTTCCATTGTCACATGGGCAGATCCAGAATCACCTGTAAGGGAGTCACAGGGACGATTAATTGAGAGTCTCAGCTATGTTACTGGAAGAGAAAAGACCCACTCTAAATGTGGGAGGTACCACTTCATAGGCTGGGTCCTAGAATCAATGAAAAGGAGAGGTAGCTATATACTCACTCCTCTTCACTGCTGATTTTGGACATACCATGAACAGTTACTTCAAGCTCCAGCTGCCTTGACTTTGCTACTGTGACGGACTGTCCCTTGATTATTAGATAAAATAAGTCCTTTTTCTCTTAAGGTGCTTGTGTCAGAGTAATTTCTCATAACCACAGGAAAAGAAATTAAGACAGACTCCTTCCAGATCCGAAGCTTCCAGATACGCCCTGCCTTGAAACAAGCTGAAAACCAAAGCAATGTCGATGAATGCTCTTTAATTTCGTTTGCTCCAGATGAGTTTGTATTGTAAAGAATCCTTGCATTTATTTTTGGATGATTAAAAGTCACTCATTGATATTCCAAACAGAACGTTTCTTAAGCTTTCATTTCACAATATGACCCTTTGTGCACTATTAGTCAGAAACCAAGATTTAAATAGATAGAAGTTACTGTTTATCTGAAGGATTAAACGAGAACAAGTTTGTTATTGTCAAATAGTTATCAGGAAGAATATTAGAAAGCCATGCATAGGCTTTATAATAGAGCCTAGCAAATTAAATTTTCCAAGTTAAGGTGTCAGAAGAAAGAGTATTGTATGTGAAAATACAGGCAGAAAAGGGACACACAAATTCATGATTACCTAAATACACATGTATGTAGTGTAAATCCATGTACATGTGCTATGCTTTTAGCCTCAAGTACAGTTCATCTGGTTTATTTCTTAACATTTGGACTTTTTGATTATATTTTAGATGATAAAATAGGTAGTGGTAATCTTAGAAGTGTCTTGTTGATTATTGATTGCTTTTGTCAAATGTTAAGATGAAATTCCCATTAATTAGTAACTTCACTTGCTTTTAAATTATTTAGCATATTGAGTGAAAGACAGTATAGAAATGAAAGTTACTGGATTATACCTGGAGAAAATAGCATATATATATATATATGATTTGAAATGCTGAAATATACGTTAAATACAGTAAAACATTCTGCAGTAGTGTTTATTCTTTTATTTAAACCATATTACAGAGTTTCAGAATTTTCTGTTGCTTAAGAGCCAATCCCATGCACGGTCTGCCTTCTCAGACTGTGTACTGGAGACTGAATTCTTAGAAGTGTTCATACCTATTGTGATTTAATACACAGGTAGTCCCTTCAACAGACCGTATGTGTTTGTGGCCATTAAACCAATATATATTCCAGTACTAGAAACTGATGATATTTCTTTGGAGCCCTGAATTGGGGGACAAAACTAGGAGCAACATTAGGGTGGCTGCTTAGGATTCTAATTCTTTCCTTGAGGCTCAGAATTCTATTTAAGCTTGAAAGAGAATAGCATAGAAGCCAGATTCTGAGTCACCATTTTTGTTTTATTATGTTCCTCACTCAACCCTCTTAGGCGAAATCATGCATAGCTCTGATTTGGGATTATTTTGGTAAATTCCTATGGGAAGCACCACCATGCACCATTCTCATCTTCTAAGAAGATTAAGTCTCCTTGTTATTTATCCTATAATTCTGGGCACCTCTTCATAAATATAGGCACATGATTAAGTGTCTATGGTGTTTTTTCTTGCTCCAGGACAGCATTTAGACCATGCTTATCTCCTTGTAGCATATGTTTGATGCCTCACAGAGTGCTAAATTATTTTTAAGGTGTTATTTTTAGTTAACTGTATAGGTAGGTTTTTGTGCATGGGTATTCAAATAAGAGAGTCTGAAAGATTTTTGGTGCCCTGGACCTGCAATTGCAGGTGGCTGTAAACCACTAGACATGAGTACTGGGGACCAAACTGATGTCTTCTGCAGAAGTAGAGCTGTCATAACTGCTGAATCATCTCTCCGGCTCCTAAGACACTTAGTTGAAGAAATAAATGGTACATTTTTTTACTTCAAAAAAAAAACTCATTGAGGGAACAGTCACTTAATGTTTGAACATTTAAAAATCAGATTATAAAATAAAAAGTCTGTTTCTGCTTTGAGTACTGTAAATAAAGAAAGTATGAGACAACAAGAAAATCCATTGGCCCATTGAATCCACATTTTATATATAGAGACTGACATTTACCACAGATGATTGTATTCTTGGAACCTCTCAATATCTGCTATGTTTTACTGATCACATGAAGTTCACTTCTTAAGAAGAAGAAAGACAAAAGATCAGAGGCTATCAAGAAAAGAGAGAAATAATTTGTGTATGTTTTTGTAAAGGAACATTAACCAGAAAACAAAAAAAAAAACTCTGCCTGCAACTATATGAATGGATTGTAGCAATTACAAGATAGTTCCAGAAAATAATATGCTAGAAAATACCTCCCTAAAGAAATAGATGTAATACGTGTGTGAGGGCAAGGATATTTGATAGGATAGAAATTAGTCTAGTTATTAGGTAGTTCGATATATTCACATATTTTCAGTTTATTGGTCCTATATTTAGATGATTCAATGAATGTGTGAATAGACAAACAAGCAAGCAAATACATGCCCAAATATATAAGTAGCTGATAAAGATTGTTTAAGTTATTTATCACTATCCAACTTTTATGATTAACCTGATTTTTGTGTTTGAGATCCACTTAAATATTACAGTGTATTATGAGTAGTAAGAGTTGATTAAAAACATCATTTGCCAAGATTCGATTATTCTCCTATTGGAAAACAAGGACAAATACTAGTCTGGAACTCAGTGATTTCTGGAGAAACCCTGCTAATCTGAGTTGAGATCTGAAGAAGGCATGGGCTATGTCTAATAGAAAGGAAGGTATTGAAATCAAACCAACAGAATTTTGTGATAGGATAAAGGGAGAATACCCTTGTATCTTAAGGGTGTTAGTTAAGTCTTGTATAGCTGGAGATAGTGGGGAGTTGGTGACTATACTGGTGAGGTTGGCAGAGTTCATGCTGATGGAAGACTTTTAAGTTATGACATCTGAACAGCATCCCAGGAAAAGTGTCAGTCTATTGCAGTTTAGCCAGAGAAATATGACAATAATGAGCTAACACTGTGGCAGGGTGTGGGGAGGTAGTCTATGCATGCTTATGCAGGAAGACCAGATGATGATGGCAGGTTTCCCCCTATGCCTGCCTACTCTTGTATTTTGAGACAAGGTCTCTCAAAGAACCTGGAGCTCATTGTTTCAGTTACACTAGTTGACCAGAAACTCCTATGATGTACTTGTCCCTTTCCCTCCACCACTGAAATTACACAGAATTCTTCTAGATCCAGATTTCTTTTTTCTTTTTTGATTTTTGAGACAGGGTTTCTCTGTAGCTTTGGAGCCTGTCCTGGAACTTGCTCTTGTAGACCAGGTTGGCCTTGAACTCATGGAGAGCCACCTGCCTCTGGCTCCTGAGAGCTGGAATTAAAGGCATGCAACACTGCTGCATGGCTAAGCCCAGATATTTTTACAAGACTACTGGAGATTTAAAAAAAAAACCTGAGTATTAGAGACAGCACATTACATAGGAGCAGGAGCAGATCCAGACCAGGGTCATTTGTGGAAACAAGACTGAGCCAGTGACCTAAGCCAGAGCAGGCCTGAGTCAGCAGACTCCACAGGAGCAGGAGTGGTTCCAGACTAGGGACATTTATAGAAACAGGACTGAGCCAGTGACCTAGGCCACAGCAGGCCTGAGACAGTGAACTCCGCTTGAGTGGGAGCAGAGCAAACCTCAGGAATGCTGAGTGACAACCAGGAACACGAAGTGACGAATGGGTGGCTGGAACCATGGCATTGACTGCAACATGAGGAGCAACTACCTGAGCCTTGGATCCACTAGAACCTAGAAGAAAGATCACCAGAGTCACAGACATCCCTAACTACACCAATCAGATAAAAAAGATGGGTAGACAATGTAAGAACGCACGCAACACCACAAATAGCAACATGACACCAGTAAAAACTAGTGACCCTACAACAGCAAGACAGGAACAACCAAATATAGATGAAGCAGAAGAAAATGACCTAAAAATAACCTTAGGTGAATGTTTGAGGCCCTTAAAGAGAAATAAAAATTTCTATCAATGAAATGGAGGAAAAGACAAACAAAAAATTGAAAGATATCAAGAAATCTCTTGAAGAAAACCAAGAAAAATATATCAAACATATGAAAGGAACTATTTAAGACTTAAAACTGAAATAAAGGCAATAAAGAAAACACAAGCTGAGGGAATTACAGAAACAGAAATCATGAGAAAGTGATCAGGAACCAGAAATGCAAGCATAAACAACAGAATACAAAAGATGGAAGAGATAATCCCAAGTGCTGAAGATACAGTAGAGGAAATATATTTATCAGTCAAAGAAAAACTTAAAACTAACAAAAGCTTAATACAAAATATTTAGGAAATATGGAACACCATGAAAAAACCAAACATAAGAATAATAGGGATAGATGAAGGGGAAGAAGTTCAACTCAAAGGCACAGAAAATATATTTAACAAAATCATAGAAGAAAACTTCCCCAAACTAAAGAAGATATGCCTATGAAGATAAAAGAAGCTTATAGAACACCAAATAGACCAGATCAAAAAATATTCCTCTTGCCACACAATAATAAAAACATTGAACATACAGAATAAAGAAAGAATAATAACAGCTGCAAAGGAAAAAGTCCAATTAACATATAAAAGTATATCTATCAGAATTACTTCTGACCCTCATTGGAGACAATGAAATCCAGAAGGTCATGGTCAAGCTTTGTGCAGACATTAAGAGACCACAGATGCCAGTCCAGACTACTATACTCAGGAAAACTTTCAATCACCATAGAAGGAAAAAACAAGATATTCTATGACAAAAACAGATTTAACCCATACCTAACCACAAGCCCAGTCCTACACAAAGTACTAGAAAAAAAAACTCCAAAAAAAAACTCCAACCCAAGGAAGCTGGCTACATCAGAAAAAACATAGAAAATGGATGATCTCACTGCAGCAAATCCCAAAGAAGGGAAAAACACACAAAATAACAACATCAACAATGAACACTAAATTAACAGGAGATAGCAATCACTGGTCATTAATATCCCTTAATATAAATGGACTCAATTCACCTATAAAAAGGCACAGGCTAACAGATTGGATATGAAAATAGAATTTACCCTTCTGTGTTATTCAAGAAACACACCTCAACCTCAAAGACAGACATTGCCTCAGAGTAAAGGGTTGGGAAAAATGTTTTCTAATCAAGTGGACCTAAGAAACAAGCTGGTATAGCTATTCTAATATCTAACAAATAGACTTTAAACTGAAATCAATCAAAAGAGACAAAGAAGAACATTTCATATTAGTCACAGGAAAAAAATCAATCAAGACGAAATCTCAGTCTTGAACATCTATGCCCCAAATGTATGGGCACCCCCATATGTAAAAGAAATATTTCTAAAGCTTAAATCACATATTAAACCCTACACCCTAATAGTGGGAGACTTCAACACTCCACTCTCACCACTGGACAGATCAGCCAGACAAAAAATTAACAGAGAAATAAGGGAACTAACAGATATTTTGACTCAAAAGGTTTTAACATACATCTATAGAACATTCCATCCAAACAAAAAGAATATACCTTCTTCTCAGCACCTCATGGAACCATCTCAAAAATTGACCACAAACTCGGTAACAAAACAAACTTCAACAGATATAAAAGAAAAAAAATGGAATAAAGCCATGTATCTTATCGGATCACAATGGCTTAAAACTAGACTTCAACAGCAACATTAATTCCAGAACTCCTACAAACACATGGAAATTAAGCAATACTTATCTGAAGCATCAGTCGGGGCAGGGAAGAAAAGAGGGAGGAAATAGAGGGGTTCTAAAAATAAAAAAAAAATGACCACACAATATACCCAAATTTATGGGGCACGATGAAAGTAGTGTTAAGAGGAAAGATGATAGCACTAAATGACTACCAAAAGAAGATGGAAAAATCCCACATTAACAGAACGTTTGAAAACTTTAGAACAAAAAGAAGCAAACTCACCCAAGAGAACTAGACATCAGGAAATAAATTGAGAGCTTACATCAACAAAATAGAAAAAAGAAAACAATATAAAGAATCAATGAGACAAAGAGTTGGTTCTTCGAGAAAATCAACAAAACAGACAAACCTTTATCCAAACTAACCAAATGTCAGAGACAAAATATCCAAATTAACAAAATCAGAATCAAAAGGGGACATAACAACAGATACAGAGGAAATACAGAGAATAATCAGGTCATATTTTGAAAACCTGTACTTTACAAAATTGGAAAACTTAAAGGAAATGGACAACTTTCTGGATAAATATCACTTACCAAAATTAAATCAAGACTAGATAATCAAATAAAGTCAATATATAACTGCTAAAGTACTAGAAACAGTCATCAAAAGTTTCTGAACAAAAACAAAGGCCCAGGACCAGATGTTTTCAGCTCAGAATTCTACAAGATTTTCAAAGAACTAATACTTATACTCCTCAAATTACTCCACACATTAGAAATAGAAGGGACATTGCCAAACTATTTTTACAAGGCTACAGTTCCTTTGATCTCCAAGCCACACAAAGAAGCAATTAAGAAAGAAAATTACAGACCAATATATCTCATGGCCATTGATGGAAAAATACTCAAAAAAATACTGGCAAATAGAATCCAAGAAAAGCTTCTGTAAAGCAAAGGACATGATCAACAAGACAAAACTACAGCCTACAGAATGGGAAAAGATTCTCACTAACCCCACATCAGACAGAGGTCTGATCTACATAATAAACAAAGAACTCAAGAGATTGTTCATCAAAAGAACACATAATCCAATAAAAAAAAATGGAGTACAGACCTAAACAAAGAACTCTCAACAGAGGAATCTAAAATGGCTGAAAGACACTTAAGGAAATGCTCAACATCCTTAGTCATCAGAGAAATGCAAATCAAAACAACTCTGAGATTCCATCTTACACCTGTAAGAATTGCCAAGATCAAAAACACTGATGATAGCTTATGCTGGAGAGGTTGTTTGGAAAGGGGAACATTTTTGCATTGCTGGTGGGAATGAAAGCTGGTACAGCCCCTTTGAATATCAGTGAGATGATTTCTCAGAAAATTAGGTAACAGTCTTCCTCAAGACCCAGTAATACCACTGTTGGGTATATATCCAAAGGATGCTCAGTCATACCACAAGGACATGTGCTCAACTATGTTCTTAGCAGCCTTGTTTGTCATAGCCAGAACACTTCTTTATTACAGTATCTTAGTCATCCTGAAGAGTGTGAGACGAATAGTAGCCAGAACCATGCAGAAGTTCTAGCTCTGTCAGCAACTCTAGTCCTGAAGCAATGTCATGGTCAACTCACAAGATAGAAAGGCAGGAAATCAATGGTGTCAGGTAGGAATGAGTTCAGTACTAATGTTGAAACCTTGAATATTTGCCAAGGACACAAGGTCTTTAGGATTCTTACTGAGGAGATAACAGTTTTAGAATGCTAGTTCTATTTAAAACAGTGTGTTAATTGGGAATTCAGCCAAGTACAAGTGTATGGCCCATTAAAGGTAATTTCTTTAAGATTGGGATATTGAGTTGTCCACATACTACTAAACTATACTGCAATGATCAAAGTGAAATATAATTAAATATTATAAATAACTGCTATATGAGATTATAGGGGTAGATATCTTATTTGGGTTTATCTGAGAATAGATAAAAATTAATTTTGTTCATACTATGATATAATATAAAGAGTTATATTATCTGCATATTAAGGAATATAATTTGAGACTCTTTATACTAAGGCTATTTGAATCATCTCTTCAAGGAATAGACATTTCCTAAAACAAAATTATATATATTTTTTGTTTTATTTTAGGACAACCGTGATTGTTCTATGGGGATATAAACTCAGTGGTTTAGTTCAACTTAGTGACTTTTCCATTGAAGTGAATCTCACAGCCAATCTGGAAACTTTTTATGGCAGACTCTCACAGCTCAAATACTATTGTCAATTCTCCCACAGATGCTACATGAGTTATTATTCTATTCACAGAAGTGATAAGGCACTTCATCTTCACAGGTTAGGATTTAATGATGTCTTGAACTCTACTATAGGGTGACTGGCTTCCACTTGCTAAGGCCAACATCAGAACAGGAAGTTTCCATCCTTCCATGATTGTGTCATGGGTGACACCTATTATTCTTAGTCATCTGGGCAAATAAAGAGATGAGACTGAGAGGCACTGAGTAGCTCTCTTATTCTGCCCAGAAGTATCTTGACTTAGCAGGCCACATTCTGGCCTGTCATCTCATGATGTCCCTTACTTGTATAAGGGGTAGGATTGAAAATGAGGGATGGAGCAAGTATTGATGGAAATAAATGAAGTGAGCTCATGCAAATCGTATGGAATGAAGAGATGTCTGATTTCGATCTAATGGTTTGGAGAAACTATCCACTATTTAAAGTTTTTCAAAAAAACCATTAGAAAGAAATTATATAAAGAATAATTGAGTTTCCTAACAAGAGATGGAGATTTTAATGGAATTTGGTAACAGGCAATATTGTCATAAAGTTTTCAAATAACAAAATTTAGTAAGTTTAGAAAAGAATAGCACTATGAATGATAAAAAATGGTTAATAAATTGGAGGACTTTTGTTCTCTATTTTTTCAATTTTTAGGTAGGTACATGTTTCCATACCCCTACACTGTATTTCTACACCTAATATTGTAATGCTAATGGTTCTTGAGTCTACTTATTGCCTTTATAAATTAAAAAGTATAAAATGTATGTATTCACATGAATATATTTGAACATATGTGTTTATGTATTCTTCATACAAAATTTTGCCACAACCATTATAAAAGTAGTTTATATAAAAGTAGTTTAAACTATCTGAAAAATCTTTAAATTGAATTGATATTTTTCATTATAAAACATAAATATTATAAAATATAAAGTGAGTAATCATATTTGATATTGCTATATGTCAATTACAGTTTTATAATATGGAAAGTTTATATTTATGTGGCTTGTTAATTACCTAAGATCATAAACAAATGCATAATGAATTATGACAAAATCTCATTTTATTTGAATAATCTATATTCAAATCTTTTATTCTATATATTACACATAAGAACTATGTGGAAATACTTAAATTCATTTTTGTAATTAAAAAACTGCTGCTCACAAAGTCAGGCATTTTACTTTAAACCTGAAATCTTTAGAATTTATCCAAATGTGGTAATTGGGTCTCAAGGAAATATGAGCAACCCTACATTCATGCCTTTTTTGGTTATTGTTGTTTTGGGGTTTCTTTTTGTTGTTGTTGTTGTTGTTTAGGAAAAAGCTTCCCTTTGTGGCTGTGGTTGTCTTGGAACTCTCTCTGTAGAGCCTTGAACTCAGAGATCAGCCTCTGTCTCCCAAGTGAGTGCTGGAATTATAGGCATGAACCACCACCTCCCCATTAGCATCCCTACATTCATGTGACAACATTATTTATAATTACAATGTGACAACAACATTAATGTCTAGCCAAAGATGAATAAAGAAATATATTGTGGAGTAGGGTGGCTCACATTCTGTATTCCAAGCTGCTTGGGTGGTTAGGGTAAATGACTTGGAATTTAAAGGTCTCCTTTGTCTGTTTTGTGAGCCCTCGTTTCAAAATAAAAATTTAAGGGGGCTGACATCATTGCTCAGTGATAGATTACTCACCTCTTATGGATAGAGCTATAGAGTCCTTCCCCAGCACATCAAAAAAAAGAAAATACACACATATGATGGGATATCATTTTGACATTTAAAAGAAATAAATCATATCTAATATTGTGGATAAAATTTGACTATGTACTAAATGCAAATTGGCAGTTAAATCAAGACTGATTCTGCACAGGGCAGGTCAGATGAGTATCAAAACTGTCAAGTTTGTACAACTCAAGGAGAAGATGCCAGAGATTGGAAGTGGATGGGAACAGGAGCTTCCTGTTTAGCAGAGATGAAATGTCACTCAAATGGAGTGGGGGAAGGGCTTTGTCAGCCTGCTTAAAGACTGTGTACCTGCTGTCACTGGGAAGGCATTGTGTACTGAAAAACCTGAGAGATCTCACAGTAAATGGTCTTGCAACCATAAAGTAACAACAGACCCTAATCAAGTTACCGATTGCAGTAACTACTATTAAGTATGGCTCTTCCCTGAAATATTAATTACTTTTTAGATGTGAAACTAATAAGCTCAATGTAAGATGCATTAATTTTGAAACAAGGGCAAGGTTTCTTTAGTGAAGATGTGGTGGCATGTCAGGGCAAAGTATAAGGAAAAAACGATTGATTAGAAGTGTGAAAATACTGTCAAATATAGGCAATCGTCCTTAAAGTATATCATATGTAATGTGCTGCCTTCTGATCTATATGACTGTAAAAAAAATCAGATACTTCATTTAGGTAAAAATGAAAACAAAGGCAGATTTTGAGGTTACTTCATGGAGTGATTTGTTAAGTATGCTGAAATATTTTCCTCTCAAGTATATTTCTATAAAATGCCTCTGCTCACTGACGGCTACTCTGGAGACACTCTGGGGCAAGAAGAAAATTCCTGGAAATCCTGATGAATTTGTTTGTCAGATCATTTATTCATATCTCAGAAACTGAACTTTTAATGTTCTCACCACTGCCATACAATCCTGGACAAACCATACAACCTCCTTGCTGCCAGTAATGTGGAAGAGAAGAAGCAAGAGATCATAAATACCTGTCAATACAGAAGTAATGTAGTTGGTTTGCAAGTTGTAAGTTCTGTGGTGCAAATGAACTCTTGAACTTTATTGCTTTGTATTCAAGGCTGACTACATTAAAAAGCATTTTATCATAGGTGAGTAAGTCTAGGACAGGATCTTTGTAAACTCATATAACAAATATATAAAACTCTCTATCAAAATATCGTATAAATCCATGTGCAAAGGCTTATTTGTCTGTTTTTATTTAACTGAAGCAAATAGTTCTCCAGCTCCTATTTATCACAAAATGTTAAAACTTCCTTGGGACCATCTTGTAAAGCTGAGAGTTTGCATCTTTAATTCAATCTCCAAAAGTACCCTCTCCTTTAAACTTGGTAGGAATTCCCTCTTATTCTGGCAAAAAGGCAGGGAGATTCAGCTTTTTTATTTATTTATTTTTTTTTTGTAGTATAAGTAGTAGTAGTAGTGAGTCTTAGTTGAGCGCTCTCTGTCTCCCCCTACTGGCTGCCTTCATGGCCAATGGATACTGTTATCTGAGATAATATCTCTCTGAAATTCAGTGTTTAAATATGGCACTAGTCATGAGCTGTTCTTTCAAAATGCTGTCATCGCTGTAGCTACTTCATGAGCTATGTACCAGCTGTCAGTTTTAACCAACAGCTCTGTCACTCTGGACACTGAGGGATTTGGGCTCTCCCTTGCTCCTCACAGAAGCTAGAAGGGACTTGGCGTGTGACAGCACGTCAGACATTCCTTGCACAGTGATAGTCATTTCTCCTCTCTGCAGCTCCCCATGTTTCACAATATGAGGAACTGCATCTATCATAGTCCAGAGAAGAGAAATACTTACAGCTCATTTCCCCAACCATCCTCAAACCTCTTGAGAGTTTTTCTATTGAGGAAGATTTTTCCCCTTTAAAAATAATCAGAATACAACTGCATCAATGTGCAAAACATTAGTTATCTTGACCTATCCTCCCAGACCTCTTTTCTACGGTGAGAGAGTACAGTTACCTCTCCTTCCAGTCAGGAAATGACTCATGTGTCATCATGCTTTCATCTCCAGCTCACTCTGGCAGAAGAAGTACGCTGAACTGACAAGAGTTTAAAAAACAGCAACAACAATGTCCCCTCCCCAAACAGCAATCCTCACTCTTGAGTTAGAGAGCTGTATGGTGAGAAGAGAGCATGTTGCCTCCATGTACAGTATACTGGTGTTGAGGGGGACACGGGCTTTAAGATGCAAATTCTGGTGGAGGACCTTTGGTAAGGCTGCCCCTTTTGAAGATAGTGCAGAGCCCCCATCATGCTCAGGATTCTCAGTTCTGTGATATGATTGTCTGTTCTACTACATACTCCTGTCATGGTGACGCTGTCCACCATCAGACCATCCCAGTGAAGCCAGTCCTATGGCATGCCATCAAAATTCAAGGAGTATATGCTAAGTTAGCTCCTTTTCTTTTTAAATTTTCCAGCCTCACATGGTTCATTATAGAAATGAAGAACAGACTAATACAGCAGCTAAAAGGCTTTTGACCAGTGGTCTTTCAGTGCTAATTATATAACTTTTAACACATAAAATTGGAGAGGTGCCTCCTTCCCTTGTATTAAAAGTAAGGTATTTGTTTTAAATACATCATACAGTAGTACAAAAGAGATGACACAAAAACTTGTTTTAGATGTAACTCTAGATTGATGTAGGAGGTACTTCTGTATTTCTGCTGCTTTCATTGGTTGAATAAAGAGACTGCCTTGGCCTTTTGATAGGGCAGCCCTTAGGTGGGGGAAGTAGACAGAACAGAATTCAGGAATAGAGAGGGCAGAGCCAGGGAGAGCGGCCTGCCATGAAGCTGCCAGGTCAGGCACGCTGAATCTTTTCCGGTAACCCACGACTTGTGGTGACACACAGATTATTAAAATTGGGTTAAACGAATGTGTGAGAGTTAGTCAATAAGAGGCTATGCTAATGGGCCAGGCAGTATTTCAATGAATACAGTTTTTGTGTAATTATTTTGAATGTAAGCTAGCTGGGTGGGATGGAACAAGGAGCCGGCACTCACGCTCATTACTACACTAGATGAAAAAAATCTTGAAAATAGTATATCATGGGTTTACTCTCAAGTAATTCTGCTTTCAAATCTATTATATTCAGAGATACAAGGTCCCATAAATCAAGAATATTCTTCCCAGTGTTTCACTGTCTAATGGTAATATTTTGTCTCTCTATTATTTCTTTTTTATTTTTATATATTTATTTTTAAAACAATTATTTTCTTATTTTATATATCAATCCCACATCCCTCTCCCTCCCTTCCTCCTGCTTCACCTCCTTCCCCCAACCCCAACCTCCCATCCAGTCTTCAGAGAGGGCCAGATCTCCTATGGATAGTGAACAAACTCTATCGCATCACTTGAGGCATTCCCAAGGCTCTCCTTCCTGTATCTAGGCTGAGTGAGGTATCCCTCCATAAGGAAGGGGCTCCAAAAAGCAAATTCATGCACTAGGAATGAATACTTGCTCCACGGCCAGTGGCCCTACAAATTACTGAAGCCACATAATTGTCACCCACATTCAGAGGACCTAATTTGATCCTATGCAGGTTCCCCAGTTGTCAGTCCAGAGTTGGTGAGCTCCCATTACTTTGGGTCAGCTGTATCTATGGGTTTCCCCATCATAGTCTTGACTTTTTTGCTCATATTATCACTCCTCCCTCTCTTTGGCAGGAATCTGGGAGCTTGGCCCAGTGCTTACTTGTGGACCTCTGCATTTGCTTCCACCAGTTACTGGGTGAAGGTTCTATGATGACAATGATGATAGATATCAATCTACTTACAGGAGAAAGCCAGTTCAGGAACCCTCTCCACTATTGCTTACATTTTTAGCTAGTGTCATCCTTGTGGATTTCTGGGAAATTCCCTAATGCCATGTTTTTAATTACTCCATAATAACTCCTTCAACAAAATATTTCTTTCCTTGTTCTGCCTCTATGTCTTTCCTCCAACTCGACCTTCCAATTCTTCATGCTCTCCTTCTCCTTCCCCTTCCCCTTAAATCCTCCCTACTCCCCTTTACTTTTCCTCCTCCCACCCACACTCCCAATTTCTCAGTATATCTTTCTATTTCCCCCTTATAGGAGATACATGTATGTCTCTCTTAGTGTCCTCATTTCCTGGCTTCTCTGGGGTTGTGGACTATAGACTGGTTATCCTTTTCTTTATGTCTAATACTCACGTATGAGTGAGTACATATCGTGTTTGTCTTTCTGGGTCTTGGTTACCTTACTCAGGATGTTTTTTCCTAGTTCATCCATTTGCATGCAAATTTCAAAATGTCATTTTTTTCTACCACTGAGTAGTACTCCACTCATTTTCTTTATCCAATCTTTGGTTGAGGAGCATGTAGGTTTTTCTAGGTTCTGGCTGT
>JAQHUG010000017.1:5453864-5470621 GCA_028555095.1 Dicrostonyx torquatus | reverse complement strand
ACACAGACTATTAGAAATGGGTTAGTTTAAGATGTGAGAGTTAGCCAAGAAGAGGCTAGAGATAATGGGCCAGGCAGTGTGTTAAATGAATCCAGTTTGTGTGTAATTATTTTGAATCTAAGCTAGCCCAACAGTCGGGAGCCAGGTGGCCCACTCTCCTCTCAGGTGCCGGGAACACAACCCGAGTGCACCAGAAGCCTGGCGGGACACAGCCCGCGTCTCTTACTACAACAGACCATGTATGATGAGGTCAGAGGTCTATGTTGAGCCTATCTGCCCTTCACTGGCCCAGGGAAAACTGGTCACAACCCTCACTGGGCACTACAGCAAGAGAGCTGCCCCTGATCTTCACAGGAAAGTTGGCCCCTGGACTTGGAAGAGATGGCCCCACCCTTCACCAAAGGCAAGGGAGAAACGACCCTGATCGCATGGGCATAGCAGAGTTGCCTCTGTCTCCTCTACTGAGGTAGATGGCCCCAGTGTCCTGGAATGACCAGCTGAGCTACTACTCAGGCCCACAGTTGAACATTGGTTTGGTTCACCCTACTATCTACTTTATCAAGACACTTGCTATAGTTTATGAAGGGATGGATCCTATGAAACAATACCATCAGGATCTTAATGACTTGGGGTTACCAAGGGATATCCCAGAGGAGTTCAGGTGAGGATCCAGTGATGATGGTGGCCTTGAGCCAGACTGGTGACTCATTGCAGTGAACATTTGCTAGTGAAGTTGATTGGACAAAAGGGTAAACTGTGTACCACACCCCTCCAAATGCAAGCAGGAAGAATGAATACGTGTTGGAGAGGCATAAAAGAAGAAGAAGAGAAGGGATTTTGTTTGTGTGTTTGCTTGCTTGCTTTGCCTTGTTTTGATTTTTTAAATTTTCTTTGAGGGTTACTGCAGAGGTGAGGGGAGGATATGGGAGGATGCAGCAGGGGAATAGGAAGTATGATGTGAAATTACCAAAGAATAAAGAACTTATATTAAAAAGGAAAAACTGCAAAATTGTGATTAGTTTTTAGCCTCTTTAAAATAGCTTTAAACTAAAGTTATAACATGAAGGGTACAGAAATGTTATGATTAGAGAACAACATTTTAGAACCTACAGAGTGCACCACGGTAGACGTTTCTGCAATTCACAGTTACACCAAGATTGTGGATGTCTGAAATAAACGTTGACAAATTCGGGCCCAAGCCAGCAGCTACTGTGGTGAGATGAGGCTAGGATATGCCCAGTCATCTCATCTCCCAGTGTGGATCTTTGTCCATCATGGTGGTCCAGGGTAAAAAGTAAGAGCACAGGAAGGCAGGAAGGTTAGAACAAGAACTGAGCTCTGTGTGTCATGCTCAGCACTAAAGCAAGGTGCTCAGTCCCAAGATGTTCCATTGTCATGAATAACTAAGATACAGTTTAATGGGTAAGTTGGTCTCCAAGTTGGGTGATAAAGCTTGGTCCAAAGTGGTCATAGCACAGTCTACCCTAATTTGACATTGTAACCAGTCTTGGGACATTTTTTTTGTAACCACAAGACTAAGACTCATCCAATCACAGCAGCTAATCCCTCAGTCAGGAGCAGACTAACAGTTGTAAAATTGTACCTAAGTAAAGTAAATGCTGAACTTTATGAATCAGGGAAGCTTCTGTCTTCCTGGTCATCTTTTCAAGAGAAATTATTTTGCAGTCAGTGATCTGGAATACTACCTTTCTTTCATAAGTAAGAATTGTTAAATTCAATTGGTCTCCTATTTAAAAATACATTTCTTATACATATATTATATATGTAATATAAAGAAGATGTATTAGAATTGATTACAGGCTGTGGTTCAACCAGTACAGCAAAGGCTGTCTTCCAACGGAAGATCCAGAATCCAGTAGTTCCTCAGTCCATAAGGCTGGATATCTCTGCTTATTTTCAGTGTATGCTAGAATCCCATAAAAGTAGATTCAACTGTCAGTGGAAGGATCTACTTGCCAGTGAGAGCAAACAGACAAAGGAAGCAAGCTTTTCTCTTCCATGTTCAATATATGAGCCATCAGCAGAAGGCATAGTCTAGATTAAAAGTGGATATTTCTACCACAAAATGATGTGGATGCAAAGTTGGTCTTCCCACTTCAAACACTTTAAGAGAAAAAACTCACAGATATAGTAAGCCACCTGGGTTTTAACTATTTCCACATGTAGTCAAGGTAGCAACCAAGATTAACCATCATAATCACCCCACTCAGTATGATCTTTTGTAATCACATCCATCCATTTACCTGAAAAGTTTATGATTTCATTTTTTTTGGCTAATTAGCACTCCATAGACAACCAAGGACAGCTGGGAATGGGTGTTCCTCCCTAGGTAGGAACACACCAATAATTTTTCCAATGCCAAACAATCAGCAAAGAAAATATGCCTACCAGTAACATTATGCAGACCAAGCAGATTATACTTGGGAGTATATATGCATAAATGTATATGCATGCAAAAAGAATTAATGAAAATGAGGCCATAAACTTGAAAGAGACCAAGAAAGTATATGAAGGTTTGGAGGGAGGAAAGGAACAGACAATGTATTAAATTGTACCATTAATTTCAGAAATAAAATAAAAATACTTCAAAGTCAAGCAGTTCAAACAATGACAATTTTGTCTAGTTCCATTGCAGTTACAACCAGAAGAGGGGAGTACAGGCATGCTTCCTATTTTGATGCAGTGGAATTCCTTCCATGTCAGGGTCTTCTTCATTGATTCCAGTTGTTTCATCTACCTAAGCAAAAGTAGGATACTCTGCATTTATTTCAACCACCATGTCCATATTTGTCCTCACTCAATAAGAATGATAGAATCTGACAATGTGCATTTATTATACAAAGCCATTTCCTATGCTCATCCTGTTACAATTTCATAGAACAATTATGTGAGATGTATACTTCTATCTGATAAAATTATTCACTAAAGATATAAAGAACCACTAACTTTGATCATCAAAAGATTTGCATATTTCAAGTTCCAAATTTTTTCTAGCTGGATTTTATTTTGAATGCCAGTTTTCTTCCTAATGGCATTCCTCTGATATCAATGCTGAAGTAAACCCAAAAATAGCAAGGGGGTAAGAACTCAAAATAGCAGGAACTGAGGAGATCAGCGTAATCAGTAAATTAGGGCTATGTACAAATCATGCAATTGGCATCATGGGAGCAGCAAGGGCCACGCCATGTGGAGAGGAGAACACTCGACGTTGATAACTTTGATTAGCATTAACATTGATCGCATAATTCACTTACTCCCAGGATGTTTCATGATACTAATAAATAAAAGATGACTCTCTTTAAGGATGGTGGCCTCTATAGTATTGTAGTAAGAGATGAACTGTGAAGTTGGTATGTCATTTAGTTCACCTGCATTCTCTCTATAGAGGTTTGATTGCAAAGCCCCCAAAGGAAGGCAGAGTTACAGAGATTTATTCAAAACCCACCTTTGCCTTCAGAGCCAGCTTCTTTCAGTCTCAGCTTTCCCCTCCTGTAAAAGTCAATCTGTCCATCAAACCAGCCGTTTCCCAGTGCACAGCTGGGTTGCAATGTTCATATTGTACATCTCTCTTGACTGGCCTTCCTCATATTGCATTCAGCCTTCCCCTATCAGACTTTAAGAGCTCTAAGCAGGTTTTACACACAGTACATCCCAGCATTATTGCCCCCTTCTCCTTCTCACCATGGCTTCTCTTCACAACGTTCAAACACTTAAGAAACTATTCTATGTTCCTAAGGTACAGGGTAAAATGATCGACTTAAATCATTGTCTCTTTTTAGTGCTCTCCCTTCTCTATGTTCCTAAGGTACAGGGTAAAATGATCGAATTAAATCGTTGTCCCTTCTTAGTGTTATTTTCTCATTCTTTGTGGCAGCCAGCATCTACATAGCTGAGAAAGATTTTAAGAAAGCACTTTACACTTTAGGTTCAAGAGCTTATCTCAGAGAAACCAACAGCAAGGTACTAGTGATCTCAGTTGTAGATGAAGAAGTAGAAATACAAAGGGGTTAAGTATTAAAAAAAAAAAAAACCAAATGGAGCTGAATACACAGCTTCAGAGCCAATGACTTAGTGAGAAATTCCTACTTTCTAACATCCACCTGAAACAGAATTCTAGTTGACAGAAAAAGACTGACTTCTTTTTTTCACACTTTTAGGCATGCAAATTATTGTGGTATGTTCATAAATATACATGTGCGTGCATACATGTGTGCTCATCTATATATAGAGAGGGTAATGTCAATTAATGTTATGCTAAAATACCAAGTACAGGTAATAATTGATTGTTCTTTCATGAACTCAAACTGATGTGTGAGCCAGACTTTCTAGGCTCCTATTGCGGTGTGGTTATCTACTGTCAGTTTAACATGCCACTTGATTCGATGGTTAAATTTTAATGTATCAGTGCCCATGTATTCTCATATTTTCAAAGTGCTTATTGTGGGATATGTGCCATACTGGAGTTTTCTTAGCCTACAACATGTCTTTTGATACATTACCAACATGTTGTAAACATGTTTTAAGTATTAGCTATCATTGCTAACACTAGCAATACACAATAGAATTCCAGAACAGTGCCATGTTCTCCCAAGATATGTTATTCGCATTTCATTTATTATATTACTTGCTGATATTGTACATGTTTTATAACATCCAAGAGCATGGGTAATATGAATATATAAACTAAGGGCATACCCAAGCATTGAATACTTCAGGTATTCTGAGTAGGCTTTGTGACAATCTTTGATCAAGTTCAGTTTGCCATCATTGAAGTTTATGGGGGAATTTATAGGCTCTGATTAGGTACATACTCTCCTTTTTTTCTTTTGTGGTAAGGTCAGAAATTAAGCCTCCATTTGGCCAAATACGTAAGCTACAACCCATTCACTAGATTTTAACATCCCAAGCTCTTTCCATTATTATAACAACACTATAGGGGTAGATCTTTCAGTCCCATTACATGGCCAAGAAAACTGAGATTGGGAAGGTTTTTTTTTAAGTAATTAGAAAATGACTCCATTAGATTTCATATGGATTAAGCTAGATTTCGAGCTGGGAACTTTGCATGTACATCTGTCATCAATGAAGCCACTCTCCATGACTACCTTAAACTTCTAGAGGCTGATTCTGACACTTGGCATCACTCTAGAAGTACTAGAGCTCAGTCCCGGGGAAAGTCTGCTTGCTGTTCCAACAGCCTGGAGTTATACACTTTGCATATCTAAGAATAAAAGATGAAGCAAAGTTCAGAACAGAATAAAAATACAATGTGTGTCAGTGCTTATATCCTCATTAAGTAAATGAGAATTTTTTTCTTATCCATTGGGAAAGGTCAGCTTTCTGGCCTTGGAGATGAGTTGGACCACAGGGCAGTTGAATTTGGTGAGCTAGCCAAGGTGCTAAATGATACAAACTTGCTCATGACCTTCTCTGTGTCTCTTCTCTCGCTCTCCTATCCCCAAATATTCATGAGTGGAAATAATCAACCTTTAGAGACTCCAAATAACAAATTTCAGGCCAAATTAAATGAAGTTGAAAGGCTTCTCAGTAACTTCCAAATTTACATAAATTACAAACCCGTATGAAAAGGATACTGAAAGTTAATTGGCTGATACATCAAAAAACAAAAAGAAAACCTACAACTTGATTAGAAATTTCTCTATGCCTGACAGAGCAGTGCTTGAATCTACACACACACACACACACACACACACACACAGAGAGAGAGAGAGAGAGAGAGAGAGAGAGAGACAGACAGACAGACAGACAGACAGACAGAAAGACAGAGAGAGAGAGAGTAAGATGGATAATGTGTTCTAAAGGAAAACAGTTGTCACATTCCTCAAAGAGTGGTGTTTAAATATGCACTCAGTTGATCTCCTCTGAGGCTCATAATGACTCCCTTACAGTTGACCCAGGCCTTTATGTAGATGTTCTTCTAGATCTGCAGACTCTCTGGTGATGCCATTAATGCTGCATAAAACACCACGAAATACCAGGAGATCAAACCAAGCAGCAATTACCGAAAACATTTTTCTGATATCTCTCTCGATTTTCCTTTGGGGAGTGCTAACTCAGTAAGTGTTCACTATACATAAACAAAGCACTAGCTATAACTCTGCAAAGAACCCACAGTCTTTTCTGAAGGGTTTTGCTTTGTTTGACAAAATAGTCTTCAGGGAAACTCTAATGGACAAAAGCTAAAGAGCCAAAGAAAGGAAAACTGATCCATTTGAAAAAGAAGAGGAGCTGCAGCGGGAAGTGTAAAATATGCTGGTGCTCACTCAAAAGCGCTGACTTCCCCTGGCCAGTAACACTGCAGGCACGCTTTAGACTACATAAAGGTGTAACTAAACCGCAGAGAACCAGGCCTCCTCTGTTCTTGTGCTGCTAACAGTGAGTCTGAGTTCAATGGCAGCATCTCCATCTAATCTGCAAGCCTTGCAGTTTTATGAATAGTCCAGGCTGCAGTCAAAGCTCGTTACCTCGGACCGCACTAATTCTCAACTTACAGGAATTCAGATATGGCTTCAGCATTAATCCTTGCTGAGCTAAAAAGCTCTAGATAATTTCCTCCTTTGTGACTATAAGGGCGTTATTCGCGGAACTAATATAGTCAAAATTTGTAGCAGTTACACCAACAAAGGGCTTGCTATTTAGAGTTCTGCTAGTGTTTTTGAATCCCAGGTTGGCTTAAGAAATTATTACTATGAGAAGCAGAATATTATGCAATTCTGATTATTTCAAGCCCCCAAATTGGTATTATTTGAAAAAATAGAGCAAGACACAGCACAAGGTAAAATTAATGTGTAGGCTGGATATGAGAATTGCAAATAATTTTAGATGAAGCATAGATTGTTCTAGGTGTTTGTCTTAGAAAGAAGATACTGAGTGAAACTATCAGAAATAAACCTTAAACGTTCTAAAATAGTAACCATATTTAGATTTATTATATGACTGTAATGTCTGAGTCACCCCCATGTAAGCTCAGTGATAATATGCCATTATCTTGGTTTTATAGTAAAGCAATGTATAAGACAAGAACATTTCCTTATTAGAGGCATGCTATACATGAGTTTATTAAGTTTGTTTTTATTTTATCAAAGCTCTCACCAAAGCATGCTATGACTTGCTAAAGTAGTGTCTGGAACTGAAATGAGTCAAACAGAAGTACAGTTTTTCTCAGGAAATGCCTGGCTGATTTTCCTCCTGACATCCTAGTTTATCACACAGAAGCTCTTAGGCTTTTTTTTTTCTTTTTATTCCCCTCTCATATATTCTCTCTCCTTCTTCTCCTCCCAGTTCCTCCCCACCACCTCATTGCTCCCCCAGACCACTTCTCCTCTATTTCCTTTCAGAAAAAGGCAAGCCTTCCAGGGATATCAACCAGATATTTCAAGTTGCAATAAAACTGACTCCTGCTAGCTTTCATTTTTAACTCTACTTCTAATTAGAAAGCTAAACATTTCCAAATTTATTTTTTTCTATCTAAGTCACTAATAAGGGGGCTTAGGAACCTCCTGCTTTAACTTCAGCTATTTATCTTTTCCATTTTGATTTGGGAGTTGTCAGGATGGCCGAGTGGTCTAAGTCTCCTTTTTGATTTGGTGGGGGGAGTCTACATAGCTGAAGATATAGAATTTGACTGTGCTGTGATTGACAGTCCATACACACAGTCCACATTAAATAATGGAAGCAGCTGGAGGAAAGTGATTAGCCTTTCCCCCATCTGCGTTTGTATCTCTAGAATCTTTTATGGACGAAGCTGTGAAATCCAAGCATACAGTGTATTTGTCTCATTGCATTGGTTCCTAATTGTTTTAGTGTGTCTATCTTATATATATTTCAGAAGTGTGAATTACACACACACACATATGCATTAAACTTGAAAAACAGATTTTCACTACTAGTTGTTTGAGAAATATGAGCTTCCATATATTTTGGTATGGTGAAGACTTATGGAATATTACTTTGACTATGTAAATGTGTGTTGCATTTGTTGATGCTGCTTTTGTTTGACAATGCAAAGATGTTTTGGTTTGCCTGCCCAAGGCACCTGATTGGTCTGATAAAATGCTGAACAGTCAATATCTAGGCTGTAGAGGGATAGGCCAGGCTGGTGGGCAGAGAGAATAAATAAGAGAAGGAATCTATGAAGATATAGAAGAGCATGAGGGAGAAAGAGAAGAAGATGCCCAGGGCCAGCCAGTTAGGCAGCTTCCAGACACAGAGTGGAACATACAGAATGAAAGAAAGGTACAAAGCTTTTGGGAAAAATGTAGATGAAAAGAAATAGGTTAATTTAAGTTATAAGAGATACTGGGACAAGCATAAAACAAGGCTGAAAATTCATAACTAATAGTAAGTCTCCCTTTCACAATTCAAGAGCTAGTTAGCGACCCAAGAGACAGCCTGTTACACATGATAGTAATGCATAGACATAACTGTACATGTACTAAACAATATATGCCATGAAGTCCTTCATAAAGTCCCACAGGCCCAAGCAAAAATCTAAACATTTATATTTGTGAATATGTCCTGATGTTTAAGGACCTGATTACACCAGCAGAATTTGAGGAGCAGTTTATCATTTTTGCAAGACACCTTCATTGACCCCTTTCTCAAGCCGTTTGTCCGGTTACAGTATATGCCACAGGGGAAGGAACTGAACTGGCATCTTAAAGGATCTCCCACTGACTTATAAGGTTAATATCATTTTTCCCAATCCTCAGACAATTAACAAGAACTGAGAAATTCAAGTTGGTTGAATTAACGCTTACCATATTATATTAAGTGTGCTTGATGCTTTCTGTACCCAATCACACAGTAATTAAACAAGCAAAGTAATTTTAAACTTTTTGATAAACAAGGAAACTGAGATTTAAGAAGATGAAACAATTTTCCCAAGATCGTACAATTAATAGATGATTGAAAAGCTTTTAGTAAAGTTATTTTACTTAATATTGGATGCATATTTCTAACTATGCCATTGTGATGACTAATTTTCCTTGTAAGTTTCCCAGAAGGTAAAATTACCTAGTACACAAACACCTAGGCATATGTGAAGGATTTATTTGGTTGGTATTAATTGAGCTGGGAAAATCCATCTTAAATTTAGATGGCACCATTCCATGGTTTGGCATCATGACTGCATAAAAAGGAGAAAGTCAGCTGAGTACTGACAGTCAACATTCACTACTTCCTCTACTTCCTGACAGTGTGTGCGATGTGACCAGCCACTTCATGTTCCTGATACCATGACTATCCCTCCATGATAGACTACGTCCTCAAAATGAAAGAAAAATAACCCCTTCCTTAAGCTGATTTTGTCCGAGCAAGCAAAAAACTAACTAGGATGATTATTATTCTTTTGAATGGCATTCAAACACTTTAGATCCATGGCTGGCCCACCTTGGTAGATTGGTATGATCTCCTATAAAATGAGATCTAAAACTCTTTTCTCCAGCATGAGCACAGCAGACAACACAGCCACAGATAAAAAAGTATAGAGCCCAGTGTCATTTAAACAGGGACCATTCCCACATTAAGCAATGAACCTTTCCTATCACCCTGGGGAAGAACATTCAAAGCAGAGGGTCAGTTACCAGTCATGAATTTGAGCAAAACAAAAGCAACAATAGAAAGTCCCATACCACTGTAGCAAAAAAAAGGTATAGACAGAGTTTCATGATTCTTGACTTGGAATTAGAAGTATCAGAGATTTCCTGTGTGTGATCCTTACTCTAGTCTGTGTATTTACTCATTTATTTTAATTGTACACCATTTTCAGTCACTTATAATCATGAATGATTTTGTCCTGCCAGAGTCCCCCAAAAATACATTTTATAGACTATTGCCAAGAATAGCTGTAAAAATCCAATGAACTCTATCATCTAATCAATATACTTCTATCCTCTTGATCAGTAAACATTAAACAATTGTAACTATTTAAGTTAGAGTCTCTGAGTTGTAAAAGCTACACTCAAGGGACAGTTGTAGAAAGTTCTATTGGATAGAACCGTTCTAGAAGCTTTTGATTCTGAAGTTCAAAGACACTGAATATGTGACCTTTTTTAGCATTGTGTTTCTTAGATTATTTATTTGGTAATGCTTAGGCTATTGCTATATAAAGCTAAATCTTGGCATAGATGTTAATATTCTCCTCTTTCATTTGTAAAAGTGTTCTAATTCCGTCAGGAAGTTACGACCACCTTAATGGTTCATTATACACTACTCTTGATATGAATTTCCCCCTTTCAAGTCCTGGATGAGTGACACTTGACTGTGTACTTCAGCACGTCTCTATCCTGCTAGATGAAATGTGGATACACACTCCGTATTCCTAGGCTCCATTTCACACTTTTCTTTGTACCTCCTACATTGGTTCATGTTTATAAAAATTCTTCCAAGGGTGGACTTAGAACATAGCCTTAGAGATTTTGCACTTTAAGAGTTCAGCAGTGTGTCTATTATGTAATGTGTCACTGTTGTTCTTTTATTTTTGAGGTTATAACATAATTACATTTCTTCATCCCCTTTCCTCCTTCCAGACCCTCCCTGGACCATTCCTTGTTCTCTTTCCAATGCATTGTCTCTACTTTTCTTTAATCGTTGTTATATATCTATGGACACATACATATAGAACCCTGAGGAAAACCCGCTCAGCTTGTACATTGTTATTCATATGCATGTTTTCGGAGCCGACCATTTGGTATTAGATAAGCAATTGGTGTGCTCTTCCCTGATGAAGACGATTTCTCCCACTCTCCGCAGTCTTTAGCTGCCTGTACAACTTTGTATAGCACTGAAGCCCTGTGAGCTTTCCCCAGTCTGCTGTGGCATGTTTACTGGCCTCGTCTTTTCTTTTTCAACACTGAAAGCAAGAGATTCCTGTGGAAAGTCCCAAAGTGCACATTCCAGTTCTCCTTAGTCTGGTACAGTTTAGGGGCATTGTTAGCCAGCCAGTTAATTTTCTCTGGATATATTGAGAGTTTATTTTTCTCTACTTGTTTGCTTAATTTTTTGAGATATGGTTTCTCTATGTGGTCCTGGCTATCCTAGAACTCCCTCTGTAGATCAGGCTGGCCTCTAACTCAGAGATTCACCTGCCTCTGTCTCCCAAGTTTAATGGGATTAAAGGCATGTGCCACCATGGCCTGGCTGAGTTGTTATTTACTTTGCAGTGTATATGTGTAGGTGCATGTGGTGTAGGAGGTTCTTCTATGTGTTGCTTTCATTAATAAATTATTATTAATAAATAAATTATTATTAATAATAAATTAATAAAGAAACTGACTTGGCCTTTTGATAGGGCAGAACTTAGATAGGCGGGGAGGATAGAACTGAATTCTGGGAGGAAGAAGGCAGAGACAGGGAGATGCCATGAAGCTCCCACCTGAGACTGATGCTGGTTAGAATCTTTCCTGCTAAGCCATGACCTCATTGTGTTACACAGATTGGTAGAAATGGGTCAGATCACGATGTGAGAGTTGGCCAAGAAGAGGCTAGATATAATGGGCCAGGCAGTCATTTAATTAATACAATTTCTGCATGATTATTTTGGGTGTAAGCTATCCAGGCGGGATGGAACAAAGGGCCTCTCTCTCTACAACATGCATGCATGCCATAACATATCTGTTCAGAGGACAATGTTTAAGAGTCAATTACCTATATCCACTGTGAGTTACAGGTTAAAACTTCAATCACCAGTCTTGTGAAGCAAGCAATTTTACCAGATAATCCAGCATGCTAATTCTACAGGGACTCTCAAGGAAATAGAAGAAACTGGTTAGATGGTGGTTACTGAGCTGTGCTGAGATGATGATACATTATCCAGGATATTCCTTGTGTCTGGACCTTCTCAGTTTTCTGTTTTATTCTTGCTAATCCTTTGAGCAGCTCAAGTCCCTCAATAAGTTGTGGATTTCCTTAAGACAGAATCCCTTTCTGTTAACTACATTTAAGTACCCCCATAGTCTAGTACCCTTGAAGAGAATTATCTTGCAAATGCTCAGTGATGCTAGATAAGACTAAGCAGTGAGATGCATTTTCAGTGCAATTAGCTCAGTGCAGTATCCCAGAGACATCAGACTAACTCTACTCCAGATGCACGTAATAACATCTATGCAATCATATGCTCGTCCACAAATGCAGACTGTAAGCTGAAGCTTAGAAATCTTCCTTCTTCAGAAGAGTCTTCTTCAGATATTATCACAGCTTCTCCAGATGTTTATTAAGCATGCACTCCCATTATAATCTGCTTCTGACTGCAAGCCAGCTTCTGTCTTTGCTGATGCTCAGCTGTATTATGATATGGGTCACGGTCAACTCTTCACATTTTCACTATCTAATTATTGTTTATGGCTTTACTTTGGATCCTGTACTTCAATTACCTACTCTGTATTGAACAAACATGCAAGATTTCCCTCTATTTATTATAGCTTCCATAAATTGCTCATCTAAGATAATGGGTATAGCTTACAAATTTGTAACATTCCAAATAGCTTAAATTTCTTGATAGCTTAACTGTGTGCAGTGCACAACTGTGGAGATTCAGTACTGCATACTGAAAAAAATAACGTATTTCTCCAGATCTCCAAGTTTATGTTTCTATAGTGAAGTTAATTCTTTTCTTAAGTAGGGGCTGCTGCAGTCAGATTTAGATCATGGAACATTACACTGTAAAGACATACATACAAGAAATCCTTCTAGATATCTTCATTTTCAAGGAAAATAATGAGCCACCAATAAAGTTAAATTTGTAAGGAGAAGTTACTTCAACATTTGGGGGTGGATAATTGAATCCTTTGATGGGACAGAGAAACATGGCTACACAGAAGAAGGATATCACATCATCTACTCTATTTTTGAGATCTGTAAATAGAGAACTGTAGCTTCCAGGAAGTCCCTAGGCTGCCTGTTATAAACAGTAATCAGTTGAGGCTGATTACTCAACTCTGGTCATTTTCATCTACAAACAAATTCACAAGTTTCTCAGACAAATATGGATGGGCTGGCAAATTTAAATTTCAAATGAAAAAATATCTTCCTGTAATGAGTTCACATACCTTTTATTTAGACTTCCAAATGCCAGCATAATGTGATTAGTTTTGATGTTGTTTCTTTCCACCAGTTATGAGAAATAACATCATCAATCATATTATCGAAATTAGATATGGAGAGGGCCTAGCATGTCACCAGCACCCTTCCCAGCACCAGTACAGACTTGCTTGAGTCAGTCTGCTGTACTTTTTAATATTTTCTTCAATCTAATATTAAATATCCCCTGTGATCAAGCAGCTACCATCTCCACTGTAATGACATAAATATAAAGAATGAACAGAGGTTCTTTTAACAGAATAAATGTATGTTCTGATTTTTTACAAATAAGGAACATTCATGATAAGATAAGGAATTAAGATAATTCCAGTATTTTGTGATCTCTAATTTCAGTCACTATCAGTACTTATTGCTAATATGTAAAAATATGTAAAAAAATTTTACATGGGTTCTGGAAATGTATACATTAAAGTAGTTGCAACACTAGTAAGCACTGTATTTTCATTAAATTTTATTAGATGCTTTATGATATTTCAGTGTTTCATATATATATCATGTACATATTTACTCATGAGTTTGAAGAAAGATTTTGGGGAAAAAATAGAAGAAAACCAATTTATGGTTTTTATTTAGCTAATTAAAAGTATTTGATAAACTCTTAAAACTCATGCTAGTAAGTCAAAGTTATCATTTTTGATAAAAATTTACATAGCTCTTGATTATAAAGCTTCCATCCTAGATGACAATTTGAATTTGATTTTAAGAGTTAAAGATACTAGATCCAGAGTTAAGGTTTTTAGATCTGAATCACAACCCACCAGCTTCGGAGTTTTAGGGTTAATCATTCAGACTACAGTACGCTCTTATTTCTTCAGAATCATACAGAAAGAAGAAATAAAACAACCAGTATCATTTTGTCATGTCAGGCTCACACAACTCTGAGTTTTGGAAGGACCACATTTTAGTCATTTGATTTTAATGTCAGACCTTTTCTAGAGCCTCTGGTAATATCTGGTGTAAAAGTTAAGAAAGGGACTATCTTCCCAACACACTAGCTGAAGTGAAGTTACTTTGCGGTCACTCTGGCTTGGTATTTTCTCTCTGTTGGTGGTGGCATCTACAAAATTACCAGTACTCATACCTCTTACACATTCTATGTAGTCCCTTGGTTTTGAAAACTGGCTGTCAAGCATATGTGTTTCTTCTATAAAACATTAGCCTCTTACTGTAAAATAATCCCCACTCAGAATTATTTTTAATAAATACGAATAAAGGAAAAGAGAATAAATGTATGTTCTCTCTTTCCAAGCTATATCACGTTGCTGAATTCTTTCATCTTCTTATAAAAATCATGTCTTCACTATTCAGAAATTTTGAGACAGTAACCAATCCCCAGACTCTAGGCACAAAGAAACCCCTAACCTTGAAACATGCAAGTCATATTTCCTAAGAACTCTTTTATTTCCACATTTATTGATATTTTTTTAGTCCATCAATTATTCACCAGGAAACACGTGCACCTCTTTTTCTTTGAGACACTGCCAATCTCCAAGATGAGCCCTGTTCCCAAACTGTGAGCTGGCTATGCATAGGAGAAGAGTATTTTCCTTCTATTCAACATCAGGACACAACGCAGACAGTACCACAGTCTCAAATTTTGTCTTGCAAGTGTGATGACCCAGAAGACAATTGTGAAGCGTTCTAGTTTGTGCATCTACATTAGTACTGATTGTAATGCCTTAATGTAAGACCCAGCAGGTGCTTCTTTCAATAAACAAATGGGTTGTTTTACTCTTTAAAGTGCAGTGAACTAAATGTTGGACATCAGATGCAAAGTCTTAAAAATAGCCCACCATGTCATATGCTTATGCATAATATATAAATCTTAATATGCGTTCATGCATGCATAACATATGTTAATATATAGTAATATAAAACATTTAAAACCTGCTTAGCAGGTACTGTGGCAGACTCCTAACATATGCTTTATGTTGTCAAAACAATTTGTAACCCAGAAGTTATTATTTCTGATTGTGTAGGTGCTATGTGACAAAACGTTTCCTGGGAAGATGAAACACACTTATCTACTCACCCCAGGTAGGGATCCCAAAACAAATCAAATTATGAATACCACCAGAGTCCAACAAGGTAAACCAATGAGTTTTATTGGGGTTACTTACAGGACTATGGGTGAGTGGCTCCGTGAAGAAGCAGATATGACTCAAAGACCGCTGCATCACCAATGCCCCACCTAGTACCAGAGACAGATCAAAAGAGATAGGAAACCTGGAGTGAACTGCACAGCCTGAAGGCAGCTCAACAGGTTGGAGAGTGTCCTTTCCAGGTGCTTAGCTGGTCTTAAACTCTTCCAGGGAGCTTGTCTGGTTTCTTCTCCTTGACCAGAAGTTTTCAACCTTCTGCATGCTGCAACCTGTCAATACAGTTCCTCTTGTTGTGGTGACCCCCAACCAGAAAATTATTTTTGTTGACATGTAATAACTAAATTTTAAAATAACAGCAAAGTAATAAAATTTTAAAATAATAATTTCCTACTGCTATGAATGTTAATGTAAATATTTTAGGAAATAGAGATTTGCCAAAGAGTTACTACCCACAGTTTGAGAACCACTGTACCAGCTAGTCTGTTCTGAGTTATCTTTGCAGTTTTTCTTCTCTGAGTGTCTTTTTTGAAGTTAAACTTGCCTGAGTATTGACAGTTCAGTTCCTCTGGGTATCTTCTTTGCAACTCAGATTTTTTTCCTCTGAGAGGAACTCTCAGCTTTTCTTTGTTTACTCTGGAAGGAGACAGCCTAATGAATCTGGTCAGTTTCAGGACGTTCCTGAAGCTATTTTTTAGTTGATGAAGGAGCTCCCCTGCAGGGAGGAATGCTTTGATCTTGGAGGAAAGTGTTGTACAACAGATGTGGAAAAAACTGCATCAGGTAACAAGTTTGTGGTCACCAAGTGCCCAGTAGGAGTGAGAGTAGAGATAGCACCACCATGTTGAGGTTCAGAGTTCAGGTACAACAAAGAACTTCCACACGTATGCAAAACATCAACAGAGATTTTACGTGCTGATTATAAAAGCTCTAACCATGTTCATATTTTGAGATGAACCTAAAGGAGTCAAAGCAATAGGTCTTTGGTTTGTCTGAAATTCTCAGTAATCTCTAGGAATCTCAATAATATCTATTCCCTGAGACTTGAAAACCCAATGTCTGTTCTCACATACCATAACCATTATAAAAACTAACGGCACAGTCTCCTACTTTTCCAAAACCTACATTTTAAAGTAGTCTCTTTTCTGTTCAAACTTGTCAAATAAACCATATTGGTAGAAATTAAAGAAAATGGTTCTATTTGTGGAAATATGATTAATATCAAGGAATTCATTGGAGATGTTACATATTAAAAGATCCCCATATTTTTTCAGAATGTGAATTCTTTAAAAATTTTTATTTTCAAGTTGGTTTTTTTTTTTTGATTTTACATACCAACTACAGTTTCCCACCTTCCTCTTCTTCCACTCCTCCTCCCCACAGGCTTTGCTCATCAAACCCTCCATCAACTCCTCAGAAAGGGTAGGGCCTCCCATAGGGATTCTACAAAGTCTGGCATATCAAGCTGAGACAGGACCAAGCTCCCCCATAACAACGTTGAGCAAGGTATCCCTCCAT
>JAQHUG010000017.1:5414584-5435950 GCA_028555095.1 Dicrostonyx torquatus | reverse complement strand
CAGAGTCGGTGAGCTCTCGCTAACTCAGGTCAGCTGTTTCTGTGGGAGTGATTATATGAACAAAGGGGTCAAGACCATGATGGTGATACCTACTGAAGAAAAAAGCATTTTTCTGGGGGGTTGTAACTTCCATGGGAATCCATATCAGGTAACCTCTGAGTATTATCTTTGTTTTCCCTAAGACATTTACTTATAGGAAGATAACGTGAGGTAGCTATAATCTTTCATGGTCAGTATTTGTTTATTAGAAATTAGAGTTCAATATACTGAGATTTTAGGAACTTAAACATTAGAGGAATGTGTGAACTAAAATGATTTCATAGAGTTAATAGAGTTCCGTGTTTGTGAGGACTTTGGAAAGTACAGAAACTGATTTTGTCAACATGGTTCCAAATATGAATGAGTTCTGTGCAATGTATAATAATTAATTTGTTAATTTAGTTTGTAGAAGTATGTGTACTTTTATTAGATACAATAAAATCTAACATTTAATACACAAAAAATGTAGAGGCTAAGGCTTAGGGAGACAAGAGACCATCCTTAAGGCTGCAACAACAGAACAAGGTCCACTGCTCATTTGTTTTAAACCAAATTTATGTGTTTTCTTTTAAAATGACTTTGCTGGTTGATACTCCTATTTAATGTAGCTCTCAGAGATTTGGGGACATATAGAAATATTAATCATATAAGATTAAAGTTTTAAATAATTCAAAGTTGAGGTAGTTATATACCTGGTTTGAAGGTTTCTTTGTGGTGTCTTCAGCTATTGTGTTTGGTACCCTAAAATCTTTCTTTCCTACTAATTCTGCTCCAATTCTAAGAGATTTGCCTTTTCCAAATTGACCAGGAAGTTTGTTTTACTCATCTCCAAAGCAAACTGGAGGTGGTGTTAGAAACTCCCCTGAGGTCTTCTTATTAATGAAGACTCCTCCACCATGGGTAAAGGCAGGGAGGCCAGGCTCTGAGAGCCTATTGGAAATGCCTCTGGATGTGGAGGCACTGACAGGGAGTAGAGAATTAATGTGGTCTCCTGCCCACAGCTCTGAATTGTCATTTAAAAACTCTGGCTCAACAAGTAGCTTTGGTGCAATTTCTCTCAAGAAATATGAATAAGAAGATGAAATAATTCTACGTGTGAGAGAATATAAGAAACATATAAATGAGTGATGGAGAGAGGATATCAACCAGGTGTGAGATCTCACTGCTTACAGTAGGGGAACCACAAGAATCTATTCTTTTGATGCAGATAGCAAAGTTTTGCATCTGTAAGAATGGATTGGTTTTCTTTGAAGAAATTGGTCACATGTTATAGATATGCTATTGCCTAAATTCTAGGATCTGCCTTTCTTCGTTGACAAGGCAGTCAATATAGGTCTTACCCAGACAAATTTCCAGGTCAATCATAAAGAAAAGACTCATAAATAATTTTCTGTTAATTCTAAAACTCTCTAAGCCATTCTCATATGTTTGAGATTTGTTTTTGCACAATAGATGGAAATGACATAGGTAATTAAAAGTCTTTAGACTTTTGACAAGTTCCATAAAAGTTTCTGGAAATGCAGACTTGAAAACATCATTTTCTTATATTTTAATGAGAAAAGTATGCTTATAGCTCATTTCCTTGACTTTTATGCATGGAGGTAAATTATTTTGAGGCACAGCTTCACTTGATTCTCAGAATAACTCTGTGGTATTGGTAAATTTGTACTGCATATTTCTTTCACTTTCTTTGTTTTTGTTGTTTGGTTCAGAGTAACAAAAATGAAGAAAATAGTATTTGTTAATGGTTTAAGACACTTGGTATTTTCCACAGCTCAATCTAACATTTTCTAGACCTGATAATTCTTGTCTCTAATAATTCAGCAGTGTAGAGTAATATTGTGACAATGAAAGAATAAAAAGCATTTGGCCAGACTTCAGGAAATATCAAAATTGTTCAACTTCTAGAATAAGAACAGATATGTATGGTGACAAATTGCAATAGAAGAGAAGGAGGAACAGGTAGTAAAACGAAAACTGAGCTTTGAAAGATAAGGTCATCAGGTGTAGCATAGAGTTCTAGAGAGACATGGTATAGCCATCACCTAGGGAGTGACCAGCTGTCACTATGGTTTCAATATAGTATACATGATGAGAATTGGAAAATAGGAGGTGAAGAGATTTTAAAGGTTAGTTAAATAGTAGGCATTTGTTATCATGAAAGATATTTTTATTAAAGTGTTTAAATTGTGTGACATGGACACTTGCAAGTAGCTTGTTATAAGATATCATATGGACTGATGACATTAGTGTTGTGAAATATCTTGATGACCATGTGTTTCCATAATTTTTCTTTCTTAGTGATTGATGCAGCCTTAAATTTCTTAGTTCTCCTCCTCTTTGCTATGATAATATATTCTTCTAAAAGCAACTTAAGGTAGAAAGGGCTCATTCTGTCTGAAAATTCAAGGGCACCTTCCATCCATTATGGCAAGGAAGTCAAGACAGTAGGAGCTTAAAGCAGATGGTTGTATCATATTCATAATCAGAAAAAAGAAACAGATAGGTGTAAGCCAATGCTCAGCTAGCTTTCCCATTGTATACAGTTAGGACCTCCCACCAAGGGAATAATTTTGCCCAGGGTTAAAGTTGATCTTCTCCCTTCAAGTAATGAAATCAAGATCATTTCTCACAGGCATGTTCAGAGTCCCATCTCCCAGGTGATTCTAGATCCTATCAAGTTGGCAGTTAATATTAATCATCTCACCACGGTCCTGAAATCTGCGTGGGGTGCCTTTGTGAAATGTGTAGAAATGAGCCTATGCTCTTAGAGTTATTCATTATTCTAACAGTGTATCTTTGGACAACTCACTATACTTTGAACAAGCTGTGCTTCTTCTGCAGGGATTTCATGGAACTAATTCTTTCAAGTTCTTTTCATATAATATTTGTGCATAATTTTGATTCTCCTTTTCTCTTTCAAGGAGATAATATTTATACCATCTATAAAGTCATTCTAGATGTTGTTGTTCCATTCATGGAATGATTTGGTTCTCTACCACTTTTACTGTATCTCTTCTATTAATAACCAGATGGCTATTGTATTGTTTATAGGGACACAAGAGAGAGAAAAAATTGTGATAGACCAGCTAGCATTGTATTTGCTTGAAACTCTAGTGAGAAGTTTATGGAAGGTTAAATCCTTTAAAAAGTTAAGAATACAATAATATTTAGGGATGGCTTGTACATTTCGTTTCCATTGATTATATTTTCTTCTCCTAGACTTATATAAAAATGAACCATGTATAGTGCTTGCCTATATTAAAAATTATATCATTACCCTCCCATTCTTATCACATTTTCTACAAAATAAAACTGCTACCAATTTATTAACTGTATTTATAAATATACTATGTCAAGTAAATAAAAAGACTTCAGTAAAATATGATTATTTTTATTTCCTCATCTGTGGTTCCCAATTGAGTCAATTCACATCTTTTGAACATGCTCATGGATTAGACATGTATGTCTAAGGATAATTACTTCAGTTTCAGTATGCTTATATAATCTGCCTTTCAAAGACAACCATCTCCAGGACAGTTAAAGTGGGCAAAAATAGTAGTTATTACAATATTATGATTGTATTTTCCCAATTTTGTGAGTGACGTGCAAAGACAACACCCAGAGGAAAGCCAAGAACATTAGTAACCTAGCCTCTGAGGACTAGCTTGTGACTTTCCAGAAAATTCACTTATTTTTTTTATCAATTGATCGGTTCAATTCTTTCTACAAGATAAAGACCATTTCAAGTTAAATTTCAGGGAAAGTGCTATATGAGCTTAGGTAACTCAAACACAGTTTATATCTTATAGTTATTCACAGCAGAATGAAGACAACAGAGTAGTAAATATTAACTGTAATGATGAGTAAATGATATTTATAATTTAGAAAAAAACAGCTTGATGAATACTAAGGGGGGAAGCAAGCAAGGAAGGAATGAAAAAAAGGAAAACAAAACATAAATCAAACAAAACTTACCTATGATACCCTGATAAATACAATAAGCAATTTCCCTGGTGGAGGAGAAAGAATGACAGCAAAACGGATAGATTAAACAGATTTAACCAGGTGAGCAAATGAGGCATATTTGTTTACATTGCTTTTGTATCCATTAGATAATGACAAGATTACTTGAAAATCTAGGGACAAACATTGCTTTTGGTTTTTCTCTAAGGCAGGCGAGTGATATAAGCAGACTGTGAAATGTAATTCTGCTTGTCTTCTTGAGGGAAATCAAGTCTAGGTAATGTCTGTGCCTACTTGACTCTTTACAAAGCTAAGAGCAATGATGAGGTGTGTATTTCAATGTCTTTACCATGTTAGTTTAGATAATTGTGTTTTGCATAACTCTAAAGTAGATACTTTTCTCTCATGATTGTTCATATATTCTCTCTTTCATGTTCATATATTCATCTCACGTATTTATTGTAATTTTAGAATCCCATGAGAAAGTACCTCTCTCCCATGATGATTCAGCAAAATTGATTCTTGCTTAGAAACTTGCCTTGACATTTTTCCTTTTCAAGTTCTGTTTCTACTCACAAAGTCTAAAGCCCTATAATAAACCTCTCTATCCCTTCTTTTTCCTTTAAGTTGTTTTCTATGTTTCACTGTGGTCTTTGATCAGAATGGAGAGCTTCCTGCACTGCAGTCAAGTATGCTGAGTCATCTATCATTTATTTGAATACTGAGGGCTTCAGTGTCCTTAGAGAAGAGGTATGAGTCTGGTTGGGGTTTTAAATATAATTGAGTCAAATTGCATTTTCTAATTGTACATGCTGGCTTTAATGAAGGTGAACTTTGAAGGGGTCACAAGCGTGCATGTAGTTACAAAATCTTCCATAAGGTAATGGAGAAACAGTTGTTCCTATTTTTTAAAATTACATTTTTAAAGGAGAAAAGTTGCTTCTAAAGATACCAGAAAGAAGCTAAAAGCAGAGATATACATAAAAAATGAGCCTTGAAATACATGCACTAACTTTGAAAAATGACCTATAAGGTAAGAGATTGATTTTTTCAATTTTTTTCACAGATACATTATAGAATAATTGTGTGCTTTATAGGAGACAAGCACATGCGGAGTACACACTATGGTACAGGAATATTATGACACATGTGTAGTCATCTTAATATGCTCTTATGTCCAGTGGTAACTGTTTTACTTTGTTTGATTTAAATATTTAATTGTATGGTGCAGTAAGTTTTTTGTTTATTTGCTTTTTTGTGTGAAAACATGGTATTTCTTTGCTTGACTCTTGCCTTGGCCTTTCTTTAATCCAAAGACTATTAGGAACCCAAACACAAGCCTGTTAGATATGTGCTTTCTACTCTGATGGAATTCTTTTACCACCTATTGAGGAAGCCTAGGATGGCCTTTCATGAAAGAGACCCTACCTTAGTGTTATTGTTCAAATGAAATATGAGGCTACCTAGGACCACAGAGTACCAAGAAAATAAACCAAGGATTACATCTGAAATGATCAAAGAACTACCTTTTATTTTTATTATTTTAATCTTCTACATTTGAGGATGGATTTCAGGCATGGAGAACTAGCACATGGAGGTTATTTGTCTCAAGATTCTAAGATAGTTCTTAAGATCTTCTACTTGCCCACACTACCCTTGTAATCAGGAATGTACCACATGCCATTCCAGTATTAGGCAAAGATAAAGGGAGTTTCAAGCATACTTATGGTATCTATTCAGGCCACTGAGTTTATAAAAGAAGAAATTGTCTTAAATGTTTCTAACCTAATGAAGTGTGTTCTTAAAAGAGGTAAAAATAATATGAGGCATTTGTGTGTGTATATACTTATATAACATATATACTCATATATATATATATAGGTATATACATGTATGTGTGTATATACCTATGTCTATATATAGGTATATGAATATATGTATGTATATACTTATATATAATATAGATTACTTTTGTAGAGACTAAAGGATTGAGATGGAGTCTCATATAACCCATGCCACCTTGGAACTTACTATACAGCTCAGGATGACTTTGAACTACCTATTATATATTTTTCTTTTTGTCTTGAGAAGGTGTGTGATATGTTGTGAAGCTAATTAGATAACATACAATGGGAACAACTTCATCTTGCAATCACTTTACTGTAATTTAAACCACAGATTTAAAACATCACACAGCTAGATAATACTAGCCAGTCAAATACTTTTGTGGTCCTGTACTATGTGGTTCTCAGTGAACAGCGATACAATTAAAAGAGCCTTTCTGAACTGTTTGAGCTTTGCTTATGGTTTTATATTTTCTTAATTTTTTTATGGACCTAGCCATCTCAAAAAATATGAGAGTTGAAACTAGCTTTAAAGCTTTTGTCATATGACATCTCATATATCTTTCTCATTAATTAATACTACTCTTTGTCACCTTTCTAGATGTCTTATTGTACCTATACTCACGGTTCCTACATAACTACAGAACATAGTAGGTTCTGCCTTTGAGGAAAAAAGATGAATTTGTGTTTTCTTTCTGCATTTGAGTTACTTTGCTTAATATTATGCATTCCAAATCCAGCCATTTTCCAAGAAATTTCATTTTTTGGTAGCAGAATAATATTCAATACTGTATATGTACCTCATTTTCATTTTTGACTGATATACAGCTTGCTTACATTTCCTTTCTCCCCAGTTGGGGACAACCTCTTAAAAGAGGTAAGAACAGATTGTAGGTGAAATCTAGCAAAAAAAAAAAAAGGGGGTGGGGGCATATTAGGCTTCAATTGAAAATCTCTAGCAATCAGGAGCTTTAAAGAGGACTGTGAGCTTCTAGATTCTAGAATCCAGAGGTCACTCCCCTTCCTACTCCCTGGACCTCAACCCTGTAAGACCTCATCCAGAATATCAAGTTCACCTGTGTCCCGACTCCTGCACTCATGGAAGTATAAGACAATGGGTATGATTTTCAAATGAATTGTGGCAAATTTATCATTCAAGGGGAGAGATAAAGGTACCAACTAGCACCCATGGACTTCAGCTATCACACTGAGTTCTAACTGGGGCATACTGAGATTACTAGTTCATAGAATGCTTTGCCCAGCTGTAAATTTTGGTGGAAGGGAGAAGGGATATTCTTTGTATTCAGGAGAGCTATTTTCTCGTCTAGTCTCACAGAAAATGTAGTCTCCATCAATGTCATGTGAATATAAAGCGAAGAGGACGATTTTATCCGTAAGTGATGGCCTCTTCAAAACCCGATGTTCAATTGGAGTCAGAGGATTGGATTCTATGGCCTCTTGAGGGAATTTCTTGCTCCCATAATGTTGTGCCTCAGAATAATATCATCTTTTCTTGGTCCTAGAAGTGCTGAAAGGCACTCAGAATTATAAGTCGGAGTGCGTGACTGATGGGCCTGCTAATGTTGGAAAGGAAGTGACTTGTTCTCTATTATAACACAAACAAAAGCGACATAACTTCCACGGAGGAAAACAAAGACGACAGGAAAACTGTCTCCTGATAAATAAATGGCATAATGAAGCCAGCGAACGTCCCAGCTGGTTACAAAGGCAGACACGGAACCAGCCAGATCTCCATGTGGTGGAATGGAAGCAACGCTTTCTCTGGCAGAACAATGACAAGAGATTTCAGTGAATATGCATTGATTTAGCAGGGCCTCGGACAAATCCATCTCTACTGAGTGGCATATACAAGTTCCCTGTCATTAAGTACAAATCAAAGCATTTAAAATTCATGCAAGAAAAAGTTTTTAATCCTGCAAGACTTAGCATCATGCAGAGAGCACCATGGGGCATGGCATTTTTAAGTGCTGGTCCGGAACCACTTTCTTGAATCTGTCTCTCTTTCCACTCCTTAATTTCCACTGATTATCCCAACTTCTGACCTTTTCATACATATATTTTTAAGGTTTCGCCCTTACTTCCTTTCCTGAATATGATTTATACTCCCTTCAGTGCGAATGGGCTGCCTTTATCCCTTGTCGAATACTATACCGTCTGTATGAATGCCACCTTCTGTATGAGGACGGCTTCCTTCCAGTGAGTGAACCCCAGTGACTTGGACAGGATAGAGACAAACTCACTCATTATTACATTCTGTGAAACACCATACTCATTCTCAGGCATTCTGGTACTATGGAAGATTTCTGTGTTGTAGAGGATGAGGACTCTGCACAGGGACTTCAAATGTGGAAGTAAATACTGGGTCTCAGAAGGGTGGGTAAACTAAGAGGCTGAATTGATGAAATTTTAGAACAGTCATGTTCTTTCATGACTATAAATTTGGATGCAACAGGGCAAGACTGACAATAGTTTAAATGTGCCAAAATAATATTTATTTATATACAAAAACAGAAACTAATTTCTCTGTGCTCTGAAAAAGTTCATACTCCCCAAATTCTCTCTTCTAACATATCCACGCAATGGGCTCTAAACCAGTGTACTTAATCTGTGCCCTAATATGGTACCTCATCAATGCCATATCTCAGCACTATAAAAGACTCAGGTGCTGGCTTGATCCAGGGATTAACTGCATAGTTTTAATTTACGTTCTCAATGACAAAAGCTTTGCTATTTGGTTTCATGTAGCTACAATGGAATTCTATGACTTACTGTGTTCCTTGCATAATTCATATTTGTTTATTATTGCTCATGTAATGATAATACAGTGTGAGACTTTTGTTAAGTGATAAGCCTGTTTGTATTCCAATGAGAATGCAAGAGTGAGACAGAAAGACAGAGACAGACAGACAGACACATACACACTGACACGCACGCGAGCGCGCGCGCGCGCACACACACACACACACACACACACACAGAGAGAGAGAGAGAGAGAGAGAGAGAGAGACAAAATGCGAGTAAATTTGGAGGAGTTGGGAGAGAGGAACCCATAATCAGAAAATACTACATTAAAAAACTATTTATAATAAACCATCAGAAGTGATGAGATGATAAGGGTTCCTCACTGCATAAGGGCAATTAAGAACATGCTTCATAGAGTGTGAACTCTCTAGTTCATTGGCCTTCTAGCATATAAGACCTTGGAATATGGTTCCCTCATCTGATTAGTGAACCTACAGATAACATGACTGCTAACTTACTTTTCAATTTCAAGAACTCTGAAAACAAAATAATGTTTCCAATCTTCTTTCTGTGAGCTGTTTTGTTATGTCAGCACCAATGGACTAAAAGAAACAGAGACAGACTTTCCCTACTTGAGAGAAAGTGGAAAAAATATAGCAGACATCTAGCCATTAGGATATGATCATGGGATCAACTCTACGATGGATATGACGGTGATAAGAATCATTCAGCAACTGGGTGGTGGCGGCCACTAAAGGGCATTCCTTTAGTCTTAGCACTCCAGAGTCAGACAGACAAATTTCTGTGGGTTCAAGACCTCCCTGTTCTACAGAACTGGTTCCAACCAAGACTACACACACACACACACACACACACACACACACAAACCTGCCTTGAAAACTCTAAACAAACAAACAAACAAATAAATAAACACATCATTCAACAAACTTTAATTAGGTACCTATTGTATTATTGAACTGATTTTAGGTCTTGAAGCTTTACCAGTGAGTAAATCAAAGATTTTTATCATCATGTTAAATGATTAAAATGTAATATTTAGAGTTGTAAAATAATTAGAAAAGTGTTAGCAGGAAATAGGATACCATGTAATAGGGTGGCATTCTCAGAAAGCAGATTTCATTTTGCAGACTTTACCTTCATTTCTCATTTGCCTTCATTTTCTCTTTAAACCCGTCAAGCCACAATGTGAAGAAGGTGGTAGGATTTAGAAGATCATGAACACACAGACACACACACACACACACACACACATACACACACACACCCCACACACATTATTGGCAGCATTTGAAACTGAACCCATATGTAAGCCTTTAACTATTATATGAGATTTCTTAGAGACTATAACAATGTGATAGAAATTAAGAAGTGTGAAATTTTGAGGCAAAATGAGCTGAGCTCAAAAATTTACTCTGTCTATTAGAGAGTGAGAGCATTTGTCAGCTCTAAGTTTATTCTTCCTGTTAAAACAGCTCCTCCATGGTGTCAACAACGTGGATTAGAGAAGGTGTATCCCATCATCCCATCAGTTTGTATATATAGTTGATGTAAACTTTTATAATCCGTTTTATATATAAGCACATCCCAAGAGAAAATCCTGCGTCACAAAGTATTAATGAATTTATTTTCTGAACTCCTTTGTTGAGTATGAATTATACCCCTATTCTAACTTTACTTTCCTTCAAAATATCCATATTACATTACCTATATCAGTAGGTTTCTTATGAGAATTGCCTGGAAACGTTAAAAATAAGCTCAGTCCCTACTAGCAAGTTGATTCTGTTCATATGCTTTGGTTTGGTACTTTGCTTCTAAGAAGTTTTCAGAAAACGATGATTTTTCTTTTTTTCCTTTTTATTTTAGTTTCTTATTGGCTAATTTTTTATTTTTTCTTTTCTTTTTTTATTGTTAAAAGAAAAATTTACATTTACTCCCCTTGTCCCAGGCTCTCCCGCTCCCCCACTACCCCACCGCCCTCCCCCTGCTTCCTTAAGATGGGGCAGGGTATCCTGCCCTATGGGAAGCCCAAGGCCCTCCCCCCTCCATCTCAGTCTAAGAATGTGTGCATCCATATAGAATAGGCTCCCAAAAAGGCAATACATGCAGAATAGATAGATAGGTCCCTGTGCCATAGTTATATTGTTGAATATCTTGATCGCCACCATAGAAATTTCACATGATGGTTGGAGATAGAGCCAGAGACCCACATTCACATCAGAGCAAGGGACTGAGCTACCAAGGTGCAGTTGAAGAGCAGAAGGAGGAAGAAGAGGAGCAAGGAAGTCAGGACCGTGAGGGACTGGCACACCAACTGAGACAGTGTGCTTGATCTATTGGGAGCTCATCAAATCCAGCTGGACCAGGACTGAATGAGCATATGACTAAACCGGACTCTCTGAATGTGGCGGCCAATGGGGACTGACTGAGAAACATTCATTTTTCTACTCTGATTACCCAACTTTGAGGACCACTGCCTTCTACATTTCTTTTTCTTCTTAATTTTTTCCTCAATGCATAACTCTTAAAATATTGTGTATAGGTTATTGCATGTAATTGCTCATCACATTGATGGGACCGAACCATAACAATTTCTGATTATTATTGTTAAAAAAGTTCTCCTTTGATAACCATGATTTCACTACCACTGAAAAGTTAGTTAGGTGTCTATTAACAATCTGTCATAGTATCCCTTTTATTGAGTGGCTCTTAAGTCCTATTAGGGAGCCATGGGTCACCATCAATGTATGTGGGCTGCCACTGTTCTCATTGAGTTGTAGTCATGCTGGTATGTCATAACTGGGTAAGACTGTCAGTTGCCTTCCATTACTTGAAGCTTGTATGACACTTTTTGATGTGATTCCCTTGCTGAAAAAGGTATCGAGCCATGTGGCTAACATAGACAAGAATAATGGTCTAATATAACTTATAAGAGTTAATAAGAAGGGCTGGAGAGATGGCTCAGAGGTTAAGAACATTGCCCGCTCTTCCAAAGGTCCCAGCAACCACATGGTGGCTCACAACCATCTGTAACGGGGTCTGGTGCCCTCTTCTGGCCTGCAGGCATACACACAGAGAGAATATTGTATACATAATAAATAAATAAATATTTAAAGATTTATTTAAAAACAAGAATTAATAAGAAACCTGAGCTAATGGGCCAATCAGTTTATAACTAAAAAAAGAAATATCTAGGCTCCAGGGAGAGTGAATTCAGGTCAATTCTAGCTTAGGGATCTTGGGGCACTATTCCTGAAATGCATGGTGTCTTCAGCAATAAGAACTTACCTTCCACCCCTGGGGTAGATGGTAAACAAGGACAACAGCAATAGCCTGTATGTTTTCAGAGTCATTTAGACAGCCATGACCAGCAACTTAGAAGAGGGCTTCTAATGTCTGATATTGCAAGGTTGGTTATGTGGTCGTTGGCTCTGGGGGAAGCATCATGGAATCTACAACAGTTTTTTAAACTGGCAAAGTACTTAACAATTGTCTACAAACATTTGTCCTTATGCTTAATTGATGTAATTATTACATCTAGTCAAGATAACTTCTCTTTGCATATTACAGAAAACCACAACCAATCAAAATGTAGAGTTGAAGAGTCACAGTATATGTCTACAAAACACTCCTACCCATAAGACACAAGGAACATTGCAGAATTCTTAGTGCTTGTGAGAAAACTCCAAGAAAACAAGACCAGAGTCTTGTGACTTTAGTTTCTTCAATACATAGAATTGTTCTTAGAATGTGTTATCATGATGCTCCCATATGTAGAAGATAGAAGTAAGTTTACTTCAGCGGTTGCTATTTATATGTCTTTAGAAAGAACAAGTTTTCTAGCTCCATCCATTTTCCTGCAAAATTCAAGATATCATTATTTTTTTCTGCTCTGTAGTTCTCCATTGTGTAAATGTAAATTTTGAGTGAGGTAACCCAGACATAGAAAGACAAGTATCACATGTACTCACTCATAAGTGGTTTTTAAACATAAAGCAAAGAAAACCAGCCCACAAATCACAATCCCAGAGAACTTAGACATCAATGAGGACACAAGATAGAGTAACATAGATATAATCTATATGGAAAGTCAAAAAAGGCAATCTCTCCTGAGTAAATTGGGAATATGGAGAACTTGGGGAAAGGTTGAAGGGGAGGGAAGGGGCAATTAGGGGAGCACAGAAAAATGTAGAGCTCAATAAAAATCAGTAAATAAAAAAAAGAACAATTTTTTGCCAATGTGGCTTGTCCTTGTGAATGTATATTTTATCCAGGTGAGTCTTCTTAATCCTTAGAGTATAAATTGTGTGATGTTCTAAATAAAGTTGGCTATTGTATGAGACTGCCTCCTTTTTAGGCCCTGTTCTACCAGGTTCATACTGCCAACAAGAGTGGTAAACAGAAACTCTAGTTGTAAAGTCTCAATCATGATCATCCAAATGTGCACTGGACAAGCATGACACCAACAAACATGTCAAGCCCAATGATAAAATGTCCAGGAAGCCTCATCCCTTATAAAAAAGAACCATGGGCAACTGAGTAAAACTGGGAGCAGGAGATGTGGTTCTCAAGGGAAGAGCACACAAATTAGTTGTAAACTGTCAAACAATCAGCTCTGAAAGCATACAGTCAAGTAACATTATATAGACAGAATGGATTATATTTTAGACTACACATATATACAAAGACTTATATGCATACAATAACAATTAATGAAAATGATACCATGAATGTAAAGAGCAGGATGGAGTATATGAGAGGTTTGTACAAAGGATAAATAAGAAACAAACAAAAAAGAATATTCTCCCTCACAAGGTTCAACTTTCAGTTATCATGGCACATTAACCACAAGTAATTGTAGAACAGATGAGCATCCATGCTTTTAAGTCTACAAATCATTCTATAACTAACAAATGTGTGTAATGATCTCTGACCAATCATTGCCCATTTTTCACATTTTTCTAGTGATTGTTCCTTTGCATATGGTTGGTCAGTTTACCTGAAGATGCAAAGAATGCTATTGTCTTGCCTCGGTGAATCTCATTAATGAAGGGGCTGCCTTGGTAGACTGCCAGCACACAATACCATAGCCTGGATGGCTTAAACCACAGAGCTGTTCTTCTCAGGTTTATTGAGTCAGGGAAGTCCAAGGTTAAGCAGCATGTTCACCTTATATCTGATCAGAGCTTTCCTTCTCATTTGTGTGGAGCTCTTTCTTCTGGAATCCTCATGCTTGTTGCAGAAAAGTTTTTTATATCTGTGTGATTTCTTACAAGGGCACAGAAAGCACTCATAAAGATCTGTGCTATGATCACATCACTTTCCAGTGTCATCATAATCCTCAAATTTCATTACCCTGAGTATTTAGGCTTGGGCATAGAGGTTTTAAAAGACATAAGCATTCCATTCTTGGCATTTTACTGTAATACGTGCCTGAAGGACATAGCTGTACAACAAAGCAAAGGAAGAGCAAAGAAATGAAAATGTGAGATCATTAGAAGTAAAAAAAAAAGCATCAAATATTAAGGATAAAAGAAATGTCTAAGTTTATAAAACTAAAACCATTTGGAGGCCCAAGATATGAAGGCAAAAAGAAAAATTAGAGGAAATGAACTTAACACAAAGAAAGTGGTCATGGCAAAAATAGTATAATATTGGGATAAAATTTGACAGAATCTTCACACTAAAGAAATTCAGAAAGGGTTTCATGATATTGAAAATATGGCTTGGGAAGGGGATCCATCCTTAGGAAGCCGGGTAGTCATTTGCCAAGGCATATAAAAGATGGCCGTTCCATGTTTCAAGTTATCCAACAAGAGGAAAGTAACGTTCAAGCTAATCATGAAATAAAGAAGATAAAGAAATAAAGAAGAAAAAACACTTCAAAAATCTTTTTAATGTTTTAAATTAGAGGGTAATGAATATTCAATTTGTTACATTTTTAACTTCCTTATCTGACTTTAATAGATAATAAAACATTTTAATGTTTTGATAAATACATTTCAAAGGTTCAAAGGTTACAAAGCATAGATAGTTTTGCCACCATTAAAACACTCTTCTGCATGGCTACTAACCCTATAGTAAATAATGAGCTGTCTGAATCCTTATCTCTCTTCCTAGATGTAGAAAAAAATGGGCCTTTTTAGTGCTTTTAAACTACTGAGAGCTAGATTAGGAGTTCCCTGAAATATTTTTATTTTATAATCACCATCTTTATGAATAGTTCTCTAAGGTTAGAACTTCCTGTTGTGTTCTAACCTATGACCTGTTGGTTGTGGACTCCAGGGGTCTGGCTCTTAGCTGGAATTGCTCCATTGTACTCACCTTAAATGGACACTCTGTGAATACACATCGCACTGTGTCCTTCTTAGGGAGCTGCTCAATTAGTCTTCAAAAAGTTGTACAACATGAGTGGTTCAAACTACAAACAGAAGAAATTTGTCTCGAAGTTCTAGAGGCTGTAAGTCTAAATTATGGTGTCAACAGCGAAGGGCTTGTGAGATCTGTAAGGAAATTCTGCACTCTCTCTTCGTGATTTCTGGAAGCCCTTTGACATCACCCATTATTCCTTTTCCTGGCTTCGTTGTCACCCACAGATCTTTCTATATACCACTGTCTTTGCACAGCTGTGTCCTCCTGAACACAACAGGTGTGTTGAGTTAGAAAACTGGCTTTTCCTATGAACTCATTTTAAATAATTTTACCTACATTGACCCTTATTTCTAATTAAATCCCACAAAACTCACTCTTATTACTGATGGAAAATTAGACCTAGCTAAGGTCCAACTAGTCAGGCCATGTGAACTACTCTCTCCCAATTTTTATTGCTTCAATAGTATATTTGAAACATTAATTCTTAGTCACACAATGTTTGAAAAGAGTGATAAACTTATTTTAACACACTTATCAAAGTTCATTTCTCTTTAAACAATTTCCGTGGATCACATACTAATCAAGCATCTATAAATAAGACCCATCATTGAACATTTGATGTATGATCCTAAATTGTGGCTAAATGCTATTGCCTATGTTGGTCATCTTTCTAGATTTGAAAAGTATACCCAAATATTTATTTGCATTGTGATTTTATATCTCAAAATATGTAAGACGTGTTCAAATACAGACTAAATGTTTAAAAGATTTTGTCAGGGAGTGCAACTCTAAATGAATCTCCATAAGCTACATAAGTTATAAATTTTATGTATTTCAATATACATATATGCATATATGCTTATCATGGTAACATTTCCTGAATAATTAGTCCAAGATTTAAAAACAAACTTTACTTCCCAATTGAAATTTGACAGGAGAACTAACTACTTAAATGGATATTTGAATGAATATTTTCTTTTATATTTTCGGATAGCATGGATATTAAACAAAGCACATATTTCTTTTCTTGACATCTTCATTTAGGTGAAGGTAAATAGCTTTGCTCAGCTTCTGAGGGCAAGAGGCATTTTATAGATGTATGATCTTTAAATGGAAAGAGGCAGTATTCTGAAATAAGATTTGTCTGCCTTTTAAAATGTGGATTTTCTTATACAAAGGATTTTTAAACTTGTTCACCGAGAATTTTAAAAACAAAGTGACAGGAGAACAAGGAAAACAAAAAAAATCAGGGTAATTAAAGAAAAGAACTAGACATGGTTTGTGTGTATCCATACACAATTGATATGAGAGCTAGATATCCCTGATTTTCACTGGGAAAAATGCCTTTTACAGAAGTAGGACTGGAGGTTTAAGATGGCTACATAGCTTAACAATAACAAAGCATGACAACTCCTCTGTGCCCTATGGAAACAGACAAACAAACAAAACAGGATCAAATTTTCTAATGAAAACGTATGTCAGTAAAATACATGAGAAAGTTTTCAGGTATTTTATAAGGAGAAGTTAAATTAATAATGACTAAAAGTATGGAAAAGAATAAATCACTCAAATGTCCACCCAAATCAAGTAACTGCATTAGTATCTCACAACGGACTTAAAGACAAAAGGGCCTCATTTGAGGAGAGAAGGAAGGTTCCATTAGGATTTCTGGTGTTAATAAAACTGCAATCACATAAAAGCACAAATATGATTTGAAGATACTGATTTCAATTCGTCTGGATATTTATCCAGAAGTGAGATTGCAAGAACATGTTTAACTTTATTTTTAGGTTTTAGAAGAGCTCACTTGCTGTTTTCCATAAGGAGTATTTCCTCTAGTCCTCTCATCAACAGAATGCATTTCTTTGATATCATATGTCAGAAAAATTCTACTTAATACCTATTGGATAATTTGTGAGGTCCTATATTTTTGTGGTTTTTACATTGATTTATATATTCTTGTTGTTTTCTTAGGTGCTTCCTATAGCAATATGTCTTTTGTCATCTGTCTGTTTTTGAAAGTGAAATTTTACCATTGATCTCCAAGAGTGTTAATAAGCTTTACACTGGACCGTGGGCTTAGACTCTCATGAGGATCTATGGTTTTATGATACGTTCTAACATTCTGTAGACTGCCTTTATAGTCTAATTGGTTGTTTCTCTTCGCTGTAAGAAGATTCAAGTTTTGAGTAGTCAGATTTGTCTATTTTTACTTTTGTTACGTGCTTCTGGTGATAGGTGTAAAATGTCACTTTCAAGTCTAGTTATAGTGTATATTTGTAACTACTTTGAAATTGGAAAGTATGGAGCCTCTAGCTTTGTTCTTTCTTAAAATTGCTTTAGCTGTTCTAAGTCTTTGTGGTTCCACATGGTTTGAAGTTTTTTATTTTCATTAATATTTTTACTTCTTCAAAATTCCACTATATTTTGATGATATTGCACTGAATCTGTGGGTCACTGGTGTGAGTGGATAACTTTTACATATAATGAGCGTTCTAGTCCATATCTTTGCATTCATCTACGTTTTATTTTCATTAACACCTTATAGTTATAAATGTACAAGTATTTCACAGCAATTGTGAATTTCTGAATAAGCCAAATATAAGGAGATTGAATCAATAATAGAATTCCTCCTAAAGGGGCTGGGGATGGATCAGTGACTAAAGTACTAGGTACTCTTGCAGAGGAACAGAATCTGTTTCCCAGTACCTTACAACTGTCTGTAACTTCAGTGCTTGGGGCTCTGACTTCTTCTGGCCTCTTTAGGCATCCATCATACAAATGGTGTACAGCAATACATTCATGCAAACCATCCGTACACTTAAAATCGAAAGAGAAAAGAAACAATTGTATAAAGAAGACCTGGTGATTTTATTTATCAAGTAGAGGAAACTCTTTCCCCATAAAGCCAAGCCGTGCTCAGCTTGTCCAAAAATTGAAGAGAAAGACAACTTCTAAAGTCACTTTACAACACCAGTACTGTCCTGATAATGAAAGTCAGAAATAAGTTAAAAAAAAAAAAAAGATACATGGGAGTGTTTGAAAGGAGGAAAAAGAAGGAATAGATGTTGAAATTAAATTATCTCAAAAATAAATGGAAAATATTGATGGTGTTTACAACAGAAAAGCTACTAATTCTGATAGAGTCAAATTATGAGTCTTTCCTTTCTTGTGTGCTTTTGATGTAACATCCAGAAGTCTTTGAGAAATTCAAGGTCAAGAAATTTTTTTTTCTTCTGTGAGTTTTTATAAATTTTTCTTAATTTAGAAAATAAAATACTCTAAGATTTTACTTGTGGAGATTAGAAATAATAGAAAAACTTAATTTAAAAATTATTTTGCAAACAAACTTGAAGCCAGCATCAATGAAAGAAAACTCGGAGATCCCATAATCATTGAAATCATGCTTTTTAGGGTACTAAATCAATGAAAAGAAGATTAATTGAGAAAAGTAAGAGATGGGTATAAATGAGTGGCCACCATTAGATGTAGCCTGGGAAATGAAACTAGAATAAACTGATATGGCTAACCACTTACTCACAAATTAATATTTTCAATAAAACTTACTAAGTTATTATTAGTATTTATTATTGTCCAAAGTAGCAGTAGTGTTGGTGGTAAAGTTGTTAATTTATTGTATATCTATGGATATTTTGCTTACATGTTTGTGTGTAGGCATGATGCAGAGAGAAGCCAAAAAAAAAAAGACATTGGCTCAAACATAAATGGGAACTTCTTAAACTTGATTAGGAGTATCTAACAAAAAAACAAAAAATTAAAATATTTGTGCTTAACATGATAATTAATGGTAAGAAGATCTCTCTCTTCTAAGATTTGCAAACAAGCCACTCATACTCTCCACATACCTACCGACCCTCAACCAATATAATGCAAACCTTATCTACTAGAATCCATCATTAAAAAGAAGTCAGTCCTGAATATAGTGTGTGCATGCATATTCATATATTCATGTGTATGGAAATATGCATATATAGTGTATGTATTGCACACATACACACAGGCACAAACCTATAATGCCAAAACTTTGGAGGAGATATAGATAAGAGGATCATAAGTTTAAGGACCGCCTACATTGTAGAGATAGTTCGAGATCAGCAACCAACAAAGCGAGACTGTCTGAAAACAACTTCAACAGAAACCATGCAAACAGATGGCTTATAGATTTGAAGGCAAGGAATAAAACGATATTATCTATGAAGAGAATCCCAAACAATCAAGAAACACACACAATTTCACAGAACTAATAAGAAATCATTGTCAGTTTGTAGGTACAAAATTAAAACATAAAAGTCAATTGCTTTGTTATTTACTAGCAGTAAAACAACTGGATTATAATTAAAAACATAATGCCATTCAAATTAACATAAATTAAATGAGATGCTAGATAGAAATCTAACATCATATTATCCGCAATATGTTACTATGAACACAAGAAACTAAAGGTAAAAGTACACTGTGTTATTAAGAATATCTATCGATTAGCATAACAATAATATCACTGTCAACTGACTTTTAGAGTGTTTGATACATTCTTATAAGACAAATGAAATGATGTCTGGTAACAAAATAATTTGTTCAAAGCCACAATAAATACCGTAAGCTGAACATAGGAATTCTGGAGAACCTTTTGTCCTTTTGAGGCTTTACAACAAATAGCATGATCAAAGTTTGAGTTTTCTATTAAGATACTAGATTTATAAATTCCTTCAGCCTCCATGTATAAAGATAGGATCCAGAGATAAAGGAAATACAGAGAAAAAGAGGAATGGTTCTCTGGAGACCTGAGGAGTATATAACATGCAGTTTTGGGCAATAGTGTGATGGAGAGGGATGGTCCAACTAAAACATCAATAATTAAGTAAAGGTCCAAAGATGAGTAAAAACTCAGTATTACCTGGGGATCAGGGGACACTAAGGATGACCAGAGTCTAGAAAGAACTGGGAAAAATGAAGACAAAAGCTTACTCAAGTCAGTTACATCAGATAGAGATCACACATCTACTAGCATGTAAAAAGGTATACCTAAGTATATACCTAAAATTGAAGAATAAGTTAGAGTTATAAGCCCCACATAAAAAGTAGAATGCAAACATTCTTTAATATATAACAATTTAACCTTCTTAAATTAACATATCCTGAAAGAGTTCAAATGGTTATTGAACCAAATTTAAACCCCAAAGAATTGGAGAATTTTCCACCACTGCTTTCATTCTGATTTTGAAAAATAACTTACTCTTCTTTCAGTTTTCTATCTAAAGTAGGTGAAAACCTTTGCATGCCACAAATCAGTGTGCACTAGAACTTTCTACACATAGATTAGCACATCTGTAGTTGAAAGCCAGGTTGCATGAGAAAGGAAAAGTGTGCTCCCATGAGAAATGTTAACATCATAAATTCATAAGTGAAGGAAACATGCTACTCTCAGCAAGGAAACAATACACTTTGCATCTTCTGCTGTGATTAATTATACACTGCAATTCAGATAATGTTTTTAAAGGGCCACAGTTGATCTTTTAAGATCCAGGCCTGATGAGGAATGGTGCACTAATTGTGAACATCTTTATATAACAGGCCTGGTGAGAAATTATGGGATAATATGGAAAAGCACAGTTTTCATATAACACTTAGTGGGCAGTGATACCCAACCTTGTCCAACTGACTCTGCTAGCGAATCATAATTAAAACAAATAAACTCTTTTGCTGAGAGTGTCCCCCCTTAAAGTTTAGTGGAAACTTGGGCAAAATGGCTTTAGCAAGGTCTATCATATTCTTCAACATTCATACTCTTAAACAAAATATGGCAGCCTCCAGAGGGAATGCTAAGAATCGAAGACTCACAACATTTCAGCCCTTCGTCACTGTGTAAAGTCATGTCATGTTTAATTTTCACGACTGTATTCAGTGACAAAAACAAATTAAAGGACATAAATAATAAGCACAGCCTTTTGAAAAAAAGGACCCAAAGGCAGCACTATTTTTCTCTCTTAGCAGTGTGTTCTTTTCCTCCTGACTACTCATTCCATTCCCAGAAAATGAAACAGTAGTTCTTCAAAATACTACTATTTTTGTGAAATCATTTGATAATCTATTGAATGAAGTTTATAGTCTTCTTATCCGAAATACTAAGGCTATCAGCTAGACTTTTTCAGTGACGTGTTCTACTTACTGTGACCCCCTACTGGCTCTCTGCCATCATTTTTTTTATTTATTTATTTCTTTATTTTTTTATTGTTAAAAGAAAAATTTACATTTACTCCCCTTGTTCCCGGCCCTCCCGCTCCCCCACTACCCCACTGCCCTCCCCCTGCTTCCTTATGATGGTGCAGGATACCCTGTCCTATGG
>JAQHUG010000017.1:5390546-5411828 GCA_028555095.1 Dicrostonyx torquatus | reverse complement strand
ATAAAATCAACATTAATATAGCTACCTTACTAATATGTAGATAAGAAGAAATTATTTGAAAACCCTTAAGTTTAAGGGCCTACTACCTAAGTACTGTAAAAACTTAAGACTTCATGCCTGATGAGCAAAATCTATCATGTTATAAAGATGCTCCCATCCACTGGCATAACTCAAGAGTAGAATATCTGCTTAGCATGTGTGAGGTTCTTGGTTCAAATTTTCAGTACTGGAAAATGAGGAAAAGAAGAGGAGGGGGAGAAGAAAGAAGAAAATAGAAGCATAAATTCATGAAATTTAATATGAATTTAATTTACATTAATTTAATATCAGTTCAATACATATCAACTACACCTGGAGAGCCAGATCTGTCCCTCTAAGTAGCATGAACATTCCTGTTTGTTACCTCATCACCCTTAACCTCAGTGCTGTCCCTTCCAGAGTGTCCTGTTCTCCCTCTTCCACACTCTAGAAAGCATCATGGCTCTCAAGATTTTTTCTCTCAGTTGACATCTTGTCAATACCTTGAGGTAGACAGCCATGTTTGCCATATTCATTCAAGGATGTTGCCTTCAACCACTAGACAAGCTCTCAGAAGATGGAAGCCTTTTCTATTACTGAGAACCCATGCAAAATCCTGTTGCTCTAATGAATACTGCTTGAGAGCATATTATAGCAGGATGCAATAAAACAGGATCTGATAAAAAAAATGGGAGGAAGAATTAAGAGTGAGAGTTTGGAGGCAGCTGAGAACAAATGGAGGTGAAAATGGGAGAGGAGGAATGCTGTTTTGAGAGCAGAGCAGGCATCCTTCAAGCCTTGCTTTTATAGTTTCTTCTGCTTTGAATTGCAAAGCTGAAAACAAGAGAGTATATCAAAGTGCTTTCCCAATTATAATACCTCAGAAAATGGGATAAAAATCATTTTAATGTGAGGAAGGACCAAAGAGGATGTGAAAAAAATAAATAAGAAGCAGAGACTTAGAAACGCAGAGAAACCTTCTTTGCCACATTTTCTGGCAGCCTTTTCCCATAAGATTTGGTAATGCAATTCGTTAATCTGATGGGTTAAATATTCACCTTGGTAACGGGAATGAGGACTGTGTATTATATTGAGAAATTATACAACATATTTACCAAATGTAACGGCTGCCTCTATCATCATATTTGTAGAACATAATAAAATCTGTACCTGCCTAACAGGTGTTTTACCTTAATGTGCTTTTCTTACTGTATCATGAACCTGTTTTCTGACACCGGTTATTACTTATTTCTACAGCCTTATTATGGGAGCAGTTAAAGAGTAACTTCCACTCTTAAAAAGGTTGATTTGTTTTACTCCAGGAGTGAGTCAGCTTTGGAGTGTTGAGAAAGGCTGTAGTTAAAGGGCATCTGCCAGGAGACAGTGGAATCGTTTATTCTTTTTTCGTGATTACTTCCCCTTTGTTCCTTCATCTTTCCGACTCTGCAAGTGTTTGGTTACGAAAGCGTTTGCCTATTTACAGTGTTCGTTATTTCGCTGCTGTTTACCAATTCCCTCAATTCTACACATAGCTGAGATAAAGGCGGTCATGCCAATCTCTGAATGGTAGAATGAAATAGGGTCCGTACACCAAGGTTTTTACCATCATTATAGATTATGTATCTTCCATGTATACACTGAAATCTTAGATTATGTGAACAAATTGTTTGTTGACTGTTAAGACATTTTCCTTGTAAGGTCACTCTTACCAGTTCAGAGAACTTGAGTTAATAGATGAAGAGGTCATGATTTTGGGTGTTTCATATATTTAAATATATTTTAATCATTAAGGTTTCTTGTACTCAATGTAGTTTTTCCTTTTTTATTCTTTTCTTATTCTTTCATGGGAAAAGGGGGCAGGACTAAATGCAAATTAACATTACTGTTTAAATATCACAGACCATTTTCTCTGAGCCCAGTTACAATAACTAGTAATTATAAAAATTGCTTGCCTTTGGCTTCCGGCTAAGCCAATGCTAAACTTGTCCTTTTATTAGGTCTGTCAGACTGAGTTAATTATCTTTATGATAATAGATGTGCCTTACCTCCAACAAAACAAATACACTTATAATTAGCTTTTTAGTTAGAATTTTAATTTATTTATAAAGACTGTTTGTTTTATTTTGTTCTTCCAGTTATAAAAGCCAGAGTGTAGGGAGGGATCATTCCCCATTAATCAGGTTACCAGTCTGCTAAAGGTTACATAAAGACAGGAAGAAAACGGGGCTCATTGTGTTAAACCATTCAGCCTAGTTGACTAGTCAGTCCATCACTCCTCTTCAGAGTTGCATTAATTCAAGTGCAAGGCATTTTGTTTTACTTTGCATAGACCAAAAAGCCCTTTCAATCTGCTTCCTCAATATGGCAGGGTTATGGGAGATGTTATATGAAAATACTAAAAATTATGAGTTGGGGGTCTTCTGTATCACAGGAAAACTGTATGGAAAGTTAAAATAGTTTATATTGGTGCTGTATCCCCATACATTTGTTGCTCATATTTTTCTTTCATCTATGCCCAGCACGTTCTGGAAAATGACACAAATTCCTGCAATGATGCTTCCGAAGAATCTACTGAGAGAGCAGAGCACATAGAGACATGGAGATACTTATGCTCTGGTGGGATGTCAAGAAGAGCTGGCCTTTGGCGTTTTTTCTCTGCTTACAGCCATTTAACTTGAATAGATATCTGAGCCTCGGTTTCCTTACCAGTATAATGGAAATAATTCCAGTTAAGAGGAGCCATTTGTATGAGAGGATCCACACTGAGGGCTGGCTGAGCTCCGTGTCTGCTCAGTGGGGGGAGACTGTTTTCATCAGAAGAATCATGGGGGAGTAGGGATATGCAAAGAATCTGAAATTAGTATTATAATCTAATAATAATTTCTAGGGTTCATTTGACATGGAGATGTGCACTCTTCTAATTAGTGAGAACAGGCTTCCTCAATCATCTCAAAATTCACTCCTGATTCAAGCCACATAATGATAGCATATGCAAAGAGCTGACTTTCCAAACTTGTACCGTGAACTTCTTCGGGTTCCACGCTGAAAACTGCCCCTCAATATTACTGGCACCAAGCATAACTATTTCTTTTTCTCTTTATTTTTCTAAACAAAGTTAGCTATTCATTGTAGTCTAAAAAGTGCTATTGACTTAAAGTCTCCTTCCAGCTACTTTTGATCTGGCTGGGACAGCACAGTTCTCACTTGCTCAATGTGAGTACCTGCATGTTTACTAAGGAGTTGGATTTTTCCAGAAAAAGATTCAAGTTGATGACACCATTAGCATTAAATGTTCTTTAAGTCCATCTCCAGTGAAAACTAGGAACTCCATGCAGCCAATGATGGATCAGTCCTCTGCACTCTGGCCTTGGCCTCATATACCCTAATCGAAGTCATGGTGAAACCTGAGAGACACAGGCCAAGGCTCCAAGAAAGAATCCCAGTGCCAACCAAGAACAAGGTCTGGGTACTGAATACTGGGATGACTTACTTCTGGGTATGTGTTTAGAGTTCAGCCATCACTAGCTAAAATGTGCTAATATTAGAGTTAACCAAAGTCCTTTGACATAGAAGTTTCGTCAGTTTTACAGCCAGCTTCTTATGTCATCTCCGTAAAAACTGTAGAAATTACTGTGGATTTTTCATGCACCTCTTCATCATTGTAATATATTAAAATTCATCCATTCCTTCCTGGAAATATGTTGAATTTCCTTTCAATCAGTGTCCTTCATACTCTATAAAACACAACATAGCTCCTCATTCGGTGACCCTCTAACTAATGTTGCCAATATGAGGCTCTGGGACTCTGATTCTGTTTCTTCTTACATTTTGATGACCTATGCATTCTCCCTGATCTTGCCAAGTAGTAAATTCATTCATTACTTTCATAAATATTGTTTTCAAAGCCCACGGTTGATGCAAAGGACACAGCAATGAAATGATGGATGCATTCCTTGTCCTTCCCATTATCTCTACCCTGACATGATTTGAGAATATTGAACCGTGACATAAAGACCAGCCTGAAGCTGCAGCACGATGGAGGATGGAACACTTACATCAAGCCCTAAGGATAAGCAGTATTTGTGTTTCAAAAAAGAGCATTTAAAAGGAAATGTCATCAATTAGGCACTGAATGATCAGAATTTGGAGTGTTGTTGGTATCTTTAGCATTTTTAAATGAAACTAGTCTCAAAACAACACAAACTCCTCAATAATACAGAAAACAAAGATGGAGTTTAACTGAGTGACTCAGACTTTTTCATTGTTACAAAATACATGTGAGTGTCATTTTTTTCATTCAGCAGACATGAACTATGAAATTTCTCTGTAACAGGTAACTTTAGCCATCAGGTATAACTAGTAAGTTCACATGTTCACTGCAGTTAGAAGTTATCATAATTTTTATTATGCCTGTGTGAAAGGTGAGATAATACAGAATGAAGTATTCAGAGGGAACATGGCTGAACAACTTAACTATTCCCTGATTCTCCACTCAGGCCAGCTGACTGGGATTCTAGCACCCCGCATGCTAATTTGAAAGGACTCACACCTACATAAACTATAGGTTTAGAAAGAACTAACTGTTCATTCTTAAATTTTTATTTATTTATTTGCTTTTTATTGTAACTAAATTAAATCAGTGAACAGATTAAATTGAATAAAAGATAAATTATATGGCTTGGGAGAGGAGTCAGTAAAACTGAGTTGAAATACCGATCAACCACATAATAAAAGCCAGGTAAAGCAGTGAATATCTGTAAACCCCAGTCCTAAAGTTTGGTGAGAAGAAGATAGGTGAGTTATGTCTGTCTTCTGGATTCACAGACTTTGTTTCCAAAACAAATTATGGAAAGCAATAGAAGAGTGCATCCAAATTTTACCCAAAACCCTTACATACAAATAGGTGAATAGATGTATATGCACAAAGATACTCATACTACAGAGGCATACACACATATATGTAAACATGCACATACATGCACACACACACATATATACCAATAGGCACATACACATGTGAATATACATATATGCACACACTTGCATATACCACACACGCATGCATGCACACAAACACACACACACACAAAAAAAAATCATAATTTTTTCAATACCGATAGACATTCTTCAATGATAGTCAGGAATCAAGACGGGTCCTCAAACTTTTTTTCCCTTTTTTTTATTGTTAAAAGAAAAATTTACATTTACTCCCCTTGTTCCCGGCCCTCCCACTCCCCCACACCCCCACTATCCTCCCCCTGCTTCCTTAAGATGGGGCAGGATACCCTGCCATATGGGAAGCCCAAGGCCCTCCCCCCTCCATCTCGGTCTAGGAAGATGTGCATCCATATAGAATAAGTTCCCAAAAAGCCAATACATGCAGAAGGGCTAGGTCCCGGTGCCATTATCATTGGCTTCTCAGTCAGTCCCCACTGGCAGTCACATTCATAGGGTCCAGTTAGGTCATATGCTCATTCAGTCTTGGTCCAGCTGGATTCGATGAGCTCCCAATAGATCGAGCACACTGTCTCTGTTGGTGGGCCAGTCCCTCACGGTCCTGACTTCCTTGCTCATCTTATCTCTCCTTCTGCTCTTCCACTGGACCTTGGTAGCTCAGTCCCTTGTTCTGATGTGAATGTGGGTCTCTGGCTCTATCTCCATCCATCATGCGAAATTTCTATGATGACGATTAAGATATTCAACAAAATAACTATGGGGCAAGTTCAGTTCAGGCACCCACTCCTCTACTGCCCAGCTAGGATGGGGGTGGAGGTAGGGATTGGGGGAGGGGGTAGGTGAAAGGGAGGGTGTAGAAGGGAGAAAGGAAGAACCAGGGAGAGCCTGGGGTTGTGGGAGGGTGGAGATGGAGGAAGGGTGGATATTGGAGAAGGGAATAAGATATCTACATTAACAGGAGTCATTCTAAGATTTGCAAGAGACTTGTCTCTAGAGGGGATCCCAGGTATTCACAGGGATCTCCTCAAACTTTTAAAACAACACATTTTCAGGAAGTGTTTCCCTAAAAATAGTACTCAAGTATGAAACTCTCAGAAGAGAAAGCATACATAATAAAGAGAAAACGCCCTTTGCACATTGCTTTTAGTAGCATCTCTGGATGGCTAGAACTAGGAAAGCACAGTGCAGACCACAGAGCATTTGAAATATGAAAGTCATCTATGAAGTCATTTTGATGTATGCTCTAAAAAATAAGAAGTAATAATTCACAGTCTCAGTTTCACAAGAAATTAAGAGAGTCTTCATTTATCCCTCATGATGAATTCATGACTCAAATATTTTGGTAAGAAGGATTTTTTTTACTGCTCTATGAATATAAAGAGGCCAATTTTACTTTCCTTTTCTTCTTCATGGGTAAATCATTTGGGACATTTTCTTTCTGTTATTTTGCTCTGGTGAGTCAATGTGATGTACAAGCCAGTATTCCATTTTCTTTTCTTTTCTTTTTTTGGTTGAATGATGGGTAATATACAAATAGAACTTGTAGTATAATTTTACACTTGTATTAGTACCTATTCATCTCCATTTTCTTTAATATTTTCTTTCTTTTTAATTGATTTTAATTGGCCCCACCATTTTTTCTCCTCCCCTCCCTGCCTCTCCCCTCCCTGCTTCAACCCTCCTCCAAGGCTCCATTTTTTAAAAGTAGTGGTGCAGAGAGATCCCCAAATGGTATTAGGTTATTGTGACACACCTGCAAATTGCAGTTTCTTTCTTTCTCTTCTACATTTGTTTATCTGTTGCTTCCATGAACTAGGATGCAATCTAGTTTGTACAAGTAGTTTCATCACTGATGCATCCCAGGAATTTATTAGCTGGAGATGGCAAGTGGCCTCATGTGTCTATGTAAAGTCCATATCTCTTAAGTCATGATTTCTGCCATCCCCTCAAAACCAGTTGTAGTAACATTTCCCAGGCTCCTCATTACTAGGCACTATTTCTTCCTTAAGGGTGCAACTCAGGTGCCACTGTGGCTCTGTAGGACAACTTGAGGGATGACCTCCATAAATATATACTGGACTTCATGAAGAATTGAATAAAATTCTATACAATTTTAATAAAGTCAATTGGCGTATGGAAATCTATTCAGAGTTCCTTGCTATCTCAGTAACAACCAGAATTGACAGCAGTGAATTTGGGACTTAGTTTCATTGTCTGCTTATTGGACCTAATTAAAGAATGCTAAGAAATAGGTTCAAGCAAAAATCTACACAGAATCCAGAATTCCTTTCTTAAAATGTATGGTTGTGAGGATGAGCAAAACTTCTTTGCTTAGTTCTCTGTTTATGGAGGAGTGGTGGCATTGGGATATACATACCAAGACAATGTGTTCCTCAGTGAGTTGGGCTGAATGGAAACTTGTAGTGGCATTTCATTTGTATTTTAATAAATAAATCTTGCCTCAAGTTCAGAGTAAAACAGCCCTACTGGTCAACCTTACAGACCAGACACTGTTCACACACACCTGTAAGCCTAGTAGCAACATTAGTTGCCATAAAAACTGGGCAGTGCATGCCTTTAATCCCAGTAGTGCACACCTTTAATCTCAGAACTAGAGAGGATTATAAAACTGGAAGAGACAACTCTCAGAATCTTTGTCATTCTCAAATTCTTGGAGGCAGAATCACCATTATTGGCCTGAAGTATAGGTAAGAGATAGTAGCTGGTTGCTCTAACAGGTTGAACCTCAGTTTCTCTCTCTGAGTTTCTCTTAATAGTGCTTCAGAAACCCTAACACAAAGGATGTCATAGTCTCCCAAAGAAAGATTTTAAATCTTGTTGTCTGTGTGTGTGTGTGTGTGTGTATGGTGTGTTTCTGAGAACTTAATTGTTACCACACTAAGATGTGACTCAAACACTACCAAATCTAATTCTCCATATAAACCCAATACAGAATTTTATGTGAGTTTTCTTGATTTTTTTGAATCTTAGAGACTAATTAAACACTACTAAAAGCGTTTGCCAAACATAATTCTCACAAGTATCTGAAATATAATGCTAACGTATACTTTTGCCTCATAAATATTTCTACTTAAATATGTAGTTAGAAGAACAAAGAAGTTCTCCCCAAGGAGGTTGTAAAATGATGACCCAAAGTCATATAAGTCAGTCTCCTGATTTTTATGGTCAACAGGTATTGAACTCAGTTGCTGTTTTCTCTCAGTCATCTACAGATGATCATTTTTTATGTCTGTAAAAAGTGTTCCTATCTGACATATATTATATTTGTAGGGTTATCTTCAACTCAAACTAAACTTTAATATATCTCCTTGGTACAACACGAGAAAGTACATTTCCAACCCATAAGTTTGTGGAGCTTACATCCTAGCATATTTTGGAGAAGATGGTAAAATGAAGTTATTCTTATAAGCTTGGATTTGAACAAATATATAATTATCTAACTTAATTCAGAAAATCATTGTATAAAATAGATTTGATAAAATTGAAATGATATTAAGCAAATGTTTAATTAGAGTCCCAAACTGTGTAGTAAGTATGCAGAAATTAGTATGATTGTTATGCAAGAATACCCATACATTTATACTGATGCACCTACACTCCAGCTGTATCCTTAGGAAAAATGTAGAAAGCATCAAATGGTAGTTACAAATTTACTAGACTGTGAGAGTTTTTTTCTCCCCTTTCCTTCTTTCTTCCTTGTCTCCTTTCTCTCTTTCTTTTGTCATTCCTCTACTTCCTTATTTTCTTTGTCTTCTCATTGCTCTTTCTCATTCTAGTTCTTACTGCATAGGCTATCTTCTCAAACATTTTCATATGTCTTCATCTTGTTTAATATTTTTAGGATCTTGAATATAGTTAAAAACTGACCCCCAAAATTTGTGCTTGCTTCCTGCAAATACATTTCCAATAGTGTATTGTGTATGCTGAAAGTTAAGGCATACACAGTTGTAATACACCAGGACACAATGATGCCTGGTCATAATTTTATAACGTATGAATTATATAAAAATTAATTTCCAATTATTGAATTGGAAAGGAGTTAGGGTAGATTAACTACTGTAACAGATAGTTCTAGAAAAACATAGTAGTTCTAAACAAAAAAGATGTTTTATTCTTGCTGATGTAAACATCCTAAGGCCACTTCTAATAAAAAGAAATTGGGATGGTTGGTGGGCTGGGAGTCTCTGCCTGGCAATGCCAGTCATCATTTCCATATATCTTTCTAGTCAGAGAAGTGGAGATGAGCATGGATTGCATGACTCAAGCCTGAAAACTGCAGACACTGCTTTGCTTGTGTGTTGTTGCCTGATCACAGGAGCACACCTAGTTGCAGGGAGAATGTTGATATGTAAAAAAATGAAACTGTCATATGTGGCATCAGAAATGTCTTCTTAGAATCTAGATGTTAGGCCACAGTAGTCATAAACCATAAATGGAAGTTCAGTGTGACGTGTTTACAAAGACATAAAGTTTGTAAATGAGTTTTTATACATACATAAACACTTGCATATATGGAAAAGTTGTCTTTGAATTTCCAAATTTGCTACACTAAGGTCAATGTCACTCAGATATACATACAATATTAGTTCTCACATTGTTTATGTCTCATAAGGAAATACATACATGTAGAGTGACCAATCTGTGCCTGTAGAGGATATAGTACATTTGCATTGAAAATAACTTCAAAGAAGACTTTGAAAGCTTCTTATGCCAATATCACCCCCCAAAGCAGCAAAGGTCAGACTAATTAGTTTATGGCTTGAAATGATCTATTATTAACAAATCACTGAGGCGTATCACAAGATACCAGTCATTTTTCCAAATGTCTATATCACAGTAAGGACCAAAACTGAGTGACTAGAAACAGAGACATGACAATCTTGGAAAATGGTCTAAACTCATCCCACATGATACAATTGTTTCACACCTCAGTAAACATCTAAGCCTGTCTATGGGGAAGGGCCCCATGAGATCAAATGCTGGTTACAGAATCTGAGGCCTTAACCAAGAACATACTAGCCCCACACACTTTGAGTGACTGTGGAGTTGGGGCTGTCTATAGACCTGCTGCTAGAAGCAAGGAAAACACTGAGATTCTTCTGTTTGGCAGAGAAAGGTAGAATTTCAAATCTCTCTCTAGCAACTCTCCAGGGAGGGCTTGCAGACATCTGACAAGCTGAATTTACTAAATGCTTTCAGGTTGTACTCATAACAAGAAACATTTATCCCGAATGCATCTTTTGAATTTATTGAAATAAACTGGGATCACAAGAAACCCATCAGAATGTTGAATCAAGCTTCCAGTTCAGTGCTCTGTAGAACTACTTCAGTGACTCAATTAACTTTACATGAAAAATTTATACGTTCTCAAAATACAACTACATGTTTTGATCAGGTTAAAAGCTATTTTAATATTGGACCTGCTTCTACAAAGTTGTATTACATGCGTGCAGTGTTAATGCCATTGAAATGAACAGATTTAGTACAAGCAGCAATAATGAAGATATGCCAGTTTAGAGAGTTCTAGGTTCAGCAAGCTATCTCAGGTGATAAAGGAAATTGTAATTCTCTTAGGGAAAAATATCCGATGGGCATTATGTCAGCCTCCTCTATGTCCCTTGCACAGAAGAGGATATAAGTCAAGGAAGAAAGGGCTAAATCACTGCCATTGCCTTTGTTCTAGTTTTTCCTTTTCATCTTGGTGAAATTTTATTTTTAGACAAATTTTCCCACCTTGATTCTTGTCTTACTGTTGCATAAAGATCCCAAAACATTTGATCTACTAGAAGGGTGCCATCCATACAATTCTTTGCTTTGCTCCAGCACTTATATATGAATATACTATAAACTGAGGCCTGAAGGAGAATTTCCTGCCATGGAGTTTTAGAAAGTATAAGATTTGAGACACCAGCAATACCACTTTTGGGTATATATCAAAAGGATGTTCAATCGTGCCACAAGGACATGTGCTCAACTATGTTCATAGCAGCATAGTTTGTCTTAGCCAGAACCTGGAAACAGCCTAAATGCCCTCCACTGAAGAATGGATAAGGAAAATGTGGTACATTTACATAATGGAGTACTACACAGCAAAAAAAAATAACAACATTTTGAAATTTGCAGGCAAATCATGGAGTTAGAAAAAACATATTGAGTGATGTAACCCACACCCAGAAAGACATTTATCACATGTACTCACTCATAAGTGCTTTTTAAACATAAATCAAAGAAAACCAGCCTACAAGTTACAATCCCAAAGAACCTAGACAACAATGAGGACCCTAAGAGAGTCATACATGGATCTAATCTACATGGGAAGTAGAAAAAGGCAGGATCTTCTGAGTAAATTGGGAGCATGGGGACCATTGGAGAGGGTTGAAATGGGGGAGAGGCAGGTAGGGGAGCAGAAAAAAATGTACAGCTTAATAAAATAAAATAAAATAAAAAAGATTTGAGACACCTATGTCTGTCTCTCCATGACACAAAAACAGAAAATAGGCACAAAGCCACTAGCTAAATGTAACATGATAGTAGCTTTGCTAATGGCTGATCAGGTGCCCAATTGTCCCCCTAGTACGGGATTCCTGCTAAAGGCTAACAAAGAACATAGATTACAACTCAAGCCCACTAAAAACATTTTATTTTCATTTCAATATAAAGCCTGCAGGGAGAGCTGGCTCAGCAGAACAGACTCCAATTATACAAAGCCAGCCTGCCTCACACATGGTTCCTGGAGAGTGAGGGAGAAAGAGAGAGGAGCAGCTTAGGTCTACATGAGGGCAGTTATCTCAAGGGAGCAGAGCACAGACAAGTAAGGCACCCTATCCTGTAGAAGCACTTCAAGAAGGCAGGAGCCAAAAGCCTTGTTGGATAGGTGCACATTGTCACCAGCTCCTGCTGACAGGTGTCTCTGGCTCTTTGTGTCCTCACAAGGAAAATTCACTCTACACCACCCAGAAGGGCATGTGACATGAAGCAAATACTGAAGTGCACAATGGGAAGTACAAGAATGATTGTGTCTCTCTGCGCATGCGTTTAGGTATTGCTGTGTTGTTCTCAGGCTTAAAAATTATTTTGATTTTGTTTGGGACTTTTATTAGGGAAAGAATCTGGTTTGGTGTGAAGCAAAACATGGTGTAAGACCATGCGGAAGGTCAGTTCCTGGAGGTTTACTAGGAAGATGGCAGGACTGGACAAATGGTATTCTCAAAGGTTATATCTGCCGGGCACAGTGTGCTTTGACTTTATGGCAAGGTATGCAGAGGTGGGGTAGTGGTGTGCATGGGGTTTGGGGGAATTGTCTGTGTCCCGCCTACCATTGAGCCTCTTGAGTCTTCATCTCCACACTGGCCTTGATTTCTCCCTGCTGTACAGAGAGATTTGAAATAAAGCTGAAGGTCCCCTATGGCTACCTGACTGATGAGGAGGAAGGGATTAACAGAATGGAAAGCCCCAATTTTTGTCATTAAAGAAATTCTCTGAGGAGAACTTTATCATTTTGCTTATACAGTAAACAGTTATTAAGAGGCACATAGCAATCCTCTGGGGTCTGCGGGTGCCAGCTTGTGAGGCAGTGTGATAAAACGTAAAGGCTGACACGTTAGTGGTTCCCTAGGCACTAATGCTGAGAAGAAATTCACACGTGAGCTTCAGAAACCTTCTGCGTGATTGCGGTAGACAGCAAGTGTCAACAAGACATTCATATTTATTTTTGATTTCTCCATTGAAATTTCACAGGGATTATGAAGTTTTGAATATCCTGGTTTCCAACCTCAGCCCTAGAATTTATGATGAGTTTTAGCTTAGATCCATTATGTGACTTAATATGGCTCTAGTAACAGTGGGAGTACCATGGTTTATCAATGTAGTTCTTACTGCACAGGAAACGTGATTCATGTAGCATGTTACTCAGCATGTGTGACGCAGTGTTATACACACATAAGTATGCTATAGATCTGCTAATCAGTATGGGCTCATTTGATGCTGTGCCCCTCTCCCTTCTCTCCCCTATGGTGTGACAAGTTACCTGAAGGGATACAATGGTGAATGAGGAAGATCTCAACAATACATACATAACAGAGAGAGATCACATTGAGATAAGGGCAGCAGTTAAAAAGGAAACCAAGGGGAAGATAATGTAGAGACAGTTGACGCTTCCTTTTGCTCCTCCCACCGTAGCTCCTCAAAAGTTTTGTCTAAAGAGATAGCAAATATTCAGTTAACGATTGTAGCGAGGACGAGGTTGAGGATGACAGTAAAGAGGACGAGAAAAGTGATGGAGAGAGCTTGTGTTCATCTCCTGTTGCTATGCTGTAGGAGCTCAATTTGCATATATTACTTGATCCCCACAATGTTCTTATGATGTAGAAATATAATTTCTGTGCTGCAGAAAATCTTAAGTTTATGATAACATGGGGGAAAGCTGAGACTTGACCCAGTTTCCTCTGACTTAAAAATCACTATAATGTGCACTTTCCATAAATTAATGAAGTGGTGATTAGTATCTATGTGAATTTCAATAGACTTTTGTGAGTATGTTGGACCCCTTTGCTGGTTCATCTTATTTATCAGCTTCCTGGTTTCAGCTCCCCAAGTGGGATTTGGGAAGCAAAAAGTGAAGAAGGCACTTCCTCTGCTATCCATCAAGTGAGCACTTGTCACTCTCTGTAGTCATCTGGGCCATACCCAAGGCACTGCACCTTTACCTGCAGATGATAACGTATGCTCACATGTAAGCAAACATGTGATTCAACCCAGCACAGGCAAACCCAGCAAGGTCCAGTCTTAGAAATTATGTCCAAAGGATTATGAATGGTACTATCCTTTCCTGCTGTATGTACTTGCTCCTGTCAGATTATAAAATGAGATCTACTACAGTTTCCTTCCAAACCAGGGCAAGGACCAGCTAAGAGTCTAAAATAGTTAAAACATCATTTGAACCATGATTTCTAGACTGTGATTTCAGTTTTGTAAACCAATGGATTCAAAGCTTGCTTACATCAGTCTGAGATGTCTGTTGTATTGATAACCAGAAGACTCATAAATAATGAAATTTGCTTTCCTAGATGCCAAGACACAACATCTCAAAAATACCACATGTATTATATAGGCACATGTCATAATACACATAAAATGTTCTATGTGTTACATACTGAATGTATAAAACCTAAGAAACCTGCTGTATTTCTAGTTTAAAGAGTAACACCTCGCTGAAACAATGATAGCCCTCCTTTGAAATCTCCCAGTCTCTTCTCTACAGATAACTCTGATAAAAATAAATAATATAAAATATATAAATAAATAATCATAATGTTCCCTGATTTGAAAATAGTTAATATATGTCACTCTTCTTCAAAAACAAACTTTTCCAGGGTCATCATAGCATCTCAGTTTTTGGGCTATGACCCACATGAAACAAATGAACTGACGGTGGGAGCTGCAAAGATTGTTCATAACATTAAAAACCTTTGAGCATGTAGTAATCAAGAATTAATTCACACTCAAAGGTGAAATGTGTTCTGGGTATATGTGGCAAGCTTGCCCATGGTCTGTTGTGAACACAGTCACCACAGCCTTGATTCTGAATGTGTAGTGTGTGTCCTTTGGTCTGGGCTTAGTATCATTCCAGCCAGCACCAACCAGCACCTTCTGAAATGCCTCTGTTGAGAGCTAAGACTATTGTATGACATGAGCTACAGGGTTGCTACTGTGAACACAAATGTTTCTGCTCTTATAGAGATGTGATGGTTTAATTATGGAAAACAGGCTTTTAGTATTTCCCTGCCTTCATTCCTCAGCATGTATCAAATTAACATATCTTTGGATTGTATTGTGTTAGAATGTTTGATTTAAAAAATTACTATTTGAGCCACTGACTTGACATTCATAAGACAATTGTTAAATTTATTTTGGCATGGGATTAGGACAGAATTTCTAATGATTTCTGAAAAGGCCCAAAGCACGCACCTGCTATTTCAAATTTTACCTTCATGTATAGCAAGTTCTAAGCACTGGTAATCATGAAGTTAAATATCAGTCTACTCTAAGAAAACTGAAGATGCTGTGTTCCTACAGTATTAAATAGTCAGCCAAGGTTTCCAAGCACATCTCTCTTGTTACTATACAAATTTGTGTTTACATCCAATGAACATTCAAATATTAATTGTTACATGGAATTGTTTTAAAATGAAATACTTTATTATTAATTTTCAGTAAACATTTCATTTATATACCCATTTTTATCTATATTTCCAAGATTATGTAAATACTTTTTGGGTAAAAGTTCATGATTTGAAAAAGCTTACGAAGCCCTCTTTAACTTACTTTCATAACTACATTGCTGGAATCAGCCACACTTTATTTAATGACCGCAGGGAATGCAGCTGGCTGTGAACTCAAACATAGATTTTAGAAGCATCCTAAACATGTCCGTCCAACAAATGAATGAAATTATATACACTGAAGGAAGTACTGTACAACCCTAATAGGTACACCTTCAATACTACTAAATTGTGTCAAGATTTTATTCCTATATTCTTTGTACTTGTGTTGCTTCCAAAAATAACTAGGTTCTCAGTCAAATCCTTCATACCTAACCTACTTAAAATACTGCTGAAAATTTAAATTTTTATCTATAAAGTTACTTTAATGTGATTTTTACTACAATTTATGTACTTAGTTATTTTGTGTGTATTTGACATGTACAGTTCATATTTTACTGCTTATTTGAGTATTTAGTCCATTTTATATGTTATTTAATTATACTTTTGATTTCCTACCTATTATGTCATATTCTATACCCCTGTACTTTTTAAATTTATTTCTTACAGTTTCTCTTTTTGTTCTGTGCCTTTTCACTGTGATATTATCTAATTATTAGAATCTGAAAACATTTAATCACACTTGTACTTATTAATTCTTCTATTTCTTTTCTTTTTAATAGTTCTTTGAGACTCTTTCATAACATTTTGTTTGGGTTAATCCCTCCCCTATCCTTGTCAGATCCATCCTCTCTTCTTTTCTTACCCAAATCGGTGTCCTTTCCCCCAGCCCTCCGCCCACCTCTAATGTCCAATTTGTGCTCAGCATATGTTCTTGATGTGTGACCTTCAACTGGAGTATGGTCAGTTTACAATGGGCAGTAAATCTTAAGAAAAACTGACTCTCCTCCCAGATGCTCCCAAATCCCAGTAGCCCCTTAGCTAGAGGTGGAACTTCTTGTCTACCTTCTCCTTCCATGCCCAGATTCACTTTGGCTTGTGCTTGCACAGATCTTGTTCATTCTGGCATAAGCACTGTGAGTTCATATGTGCTATTATCCTTTTGTGTGTGGAAGACATTGTTTTCTTTGTAGTCATACACTGCCTCTGGTTCATACACTCTTTCTGTCCCCACTTCCTTAATGATTTCCATGTTTTTTAAGGAGGAAGTATAAAAGAGATGTTTCTTTAAGGACTGAGAAGTCTGCAGGCTCTTATTCTTTGCACCTTGACCAGTCATGGATATCTGTCTTAATCACTGTCTACTGAAAAATAAATGTTTCTCAGCTGAGAATTGAAAGTGCATTAATCTAGGTAACAATAAGTTATTAGGAGCCAGTTTAATACTATCTGCATTTAGCAATTATAATAGTAATAGGTTCTCCCCCAGATCTTATGACATTTGACCACAGGTTGTTGGCTTTACAGTGACACCAAGGATAGGTTTCATCTTGTGCACTGGGACTTATATACATCCAATAAAATGATGATTGGTTTCTCCTGTCATATGCGTGCCCCTATTGCACTAGCGGGTAACGTCTTGCTGAGCTAGTCATTGCTGCAGTCCAAAAGGTTCACAGTTGTGTAAGACTGATGACTACTTTGTTCTTTTGCAAACCTGTACAGCACCTTCCAGTACCATGGAAGCTATAGGAATCCAGGTCAGTGGTAGTTAAATGTGTGCTGTCATCAACACAAGGGTCCTACCTTCAAGTTTTACAGGGCAACAAGAGAAATGTCCAATAACCAGGAAGGACTTGGTATCTATGGGGCAAACCTCTCCAACATCTCCTGGAAGTCAGATTTTATTTATTTGCTTATGGTATCTAGTGCAGGCATGTTTGCCCTTCTATATGGTAATTCCATTTTAACTTTGTGTATAGGTGTACTTAAACATTAAAAAGTCCTTCTATCCAATAAATTCATTAGTATATAAATCTACATTTTATTCAAAAATATCAATAATTGATATTCTTAAGCATGAAGAACATGTAAGGTAAAGATGATTTTTTTTTACTATTCCATGTAAATAAGCAGCTTCCCCAGCAGTACTTGTTCAAAGACCTCTCAATTTGAAATATCACTTCTAAAATGAATCAAGTTTACATGATTGTGTTGATTCATTGACCATATTATTCTTTTCTGTTGGTAAACTTGCCCAAACTTGTGCTTACACTATTGTCTTTGCTTATACTTTTATAAAATGTCTTTGTGTGTGTATTTTACTCAGATTAGTTTTTAAGACATTTCTCATCTTTATTTGTTCTTATCCATACTGATTTTATATCCCATTCATCTAATTATTTATATAAAAATCCTGGTGGAATTTCTATTGGGTTTATGCATTAATTTAGGAAAAGTGACATTTTAAAACACTGAGTCATTGTACTTACTGAGAGTGTTTCTCTACACCTTTGTTTTATTTTATTTTATGCACAATAGGGGAGTTTAAAGGTCATAAAGTCCTTTAATTATGTAGCACGTGTTTTGAATCTTGTTTGAAAATTACATATGAGGAAAATATAAATGAGTTATATGCAGCACATATTAAATATTATGTTGATTGAAAATAACTTTAGTGGATTCATTTAACTTTGCCACATTGAAACTGGTTTTTATTTAAGTTTCAGAACTTGTACTACTAATTTTTATTTTGTACCACTTAGCCTCATGTAGATGATAAGAGAGGGAAAATAATGTAAAGAATGAAAAGTTGGGCATTCTAAATGATTTCTAACTTTGAGGAAAATTACTTTAATGGCATTGTTTTTCATAGAGATGTTTTATCATTCAAGCACTCTCCTTAATTTTTTTAGGATTTTTAATAGTATTTATCATGAATATGTATTCATTTTACTTAATTTAGTGTGTGCTAATACTCCCATGTTCATGAAATTTCTTTTTTTTTTGTCCTCTGCCATCTTGTTTACATGTTTCTGTATGTGTGTATTTTCAAATTTAGATTCCATGTATTAGAGAAAGTATGTGCTATTTGCTTCTTTTGACTTTTTCTCTTTAAAATGGTTTTCAGTTCCATACCTAGCTGAAATTGTCATAATTTCATTCTGCTTCACAATAGAATAAAATTCCACTGTGCATATGAAATTTTCTTTTTCACATGCTGATGGGCATCAAGTCTAGCTGCATATCTTAGCTATTGGGAATACTGCAGAAGTAAACATGGGTGTTTAAAGATTCCTGAGATATGCACACATTTCTTGTTTAATTTGGCATCTTAATTGGATTTGCACTACTTTTACACCTGATACAAGTTGTTATAAAAAGAAAGGTTTATTTAGGCTTCTGGTTCTGGACATTTCAGTTGGAAGTCAGGTGGCCTTACAAATTGGGCTGCTGCTGAGTACAACACATTATGATGGGAGCATCAGGTGGTGTGACGGGGGTCCCAAAATGCCCTGCAACTACATGCATCAATAGCCGAGATACCTCCCATGTGGCTCCCCTTCAAGATCCTCAGCACTTCACACTATAGGCATATCACAGAGCAAATCCTTTTCATATGCATCTTTGGAGAAAATACTGCCAATATTAAAACCACAGCATACTGTAAGTAACATAAGCAGCTTTACACTCAAAGGATAAGTCCTGTTAACCAACAGGGTATTACTTGCTTTGTCAATGTATGTTTTAGATATTTTTATAGTTGTATCCACAGACAAGATGTGCATGTACTATTTCTTCTTCTGCTCCTCCTTCCATGTTTGGCTTTATTGTGATACAAGTTTCACCTCATTAAAATGCATGGTTAATTTCCCAGCCCTTTCTTTGTTTTCATGTTTTGAAAACATTAATAATTTTAGAATATTGAGTTTCTACCTTATTTCTTTGAACTTCCTAATACATATTTTGAGGACTTGTATGATACTCATTTAGGTTTTAAACAAATGATGTATTTTTGTGATCCAAAAAAGACTATTAATTCTCCCTATATCCACAATACAGTTTGTTGAGTTCACCTTTGCTAAAAGAGTATAAATTTAATCTAAAACTTCACATTTAGTGGCATAAGGGAATTTATCATTTGCTTTTAAATCTGAATTGCATCTTTCCTTACACTCTTGTTTTAAATTCCAGCAATGCCATGTTCGTATTTTTATCTCTCTTCCTTTTCTAATCAGTTCTTATACAACATTGCCTGCTTTATTCCCCCTTTTCAAAAAATGTAAATCAACTCTGTGAGTCCTCATAATGGTAGCTCATATTTATTCAATTCATTTAATTTTTGCTGAGTTTATTCGGTGGCTCTTTATCTAATTTCTAGTAAACATTCAGCTTTTTTTTTCTTCCTTGTAAGATGAATATTTCAGTTAACAAGTTTCTTATGGGAGAACACTATAATTGTAATCTTCATTTGTTGATGGGTATTATTTTAGTTGTCACTTAGTCATTTATAAAGTTATATTTCCATATTGAATTTTTTCTTTTTGTCTCTAGAATTTTATGTCAGCCATCTTATAATTTTACTGAAATGGTAAAGGTATATTTCACATATAACCTATATCTCAATTAAACATAAGACATGCCTGTTCTTTCTTTGTTTTTGGTTGGTTTTTGAGACAGGGTTTCATTGTCTAACAACCTTGGCTGTCCTGAACCTTGCTCTGTAGACCAGGCTGGCTGCAAACTTGCAGAGATCTGCCTGCAAGCGCTAGGATTCTACAACACATGTCTTTATGGAGTACTGATAAAAATGCTTTGAAGCCATACTTGATAGCCTTGTGGACAAATGCTTGACAAATTTGGCTCTTCCATTGCTGGATTCAGGATTTTATATATGGTCAAGTATATGCAACTAGTCGAATGAGCCCTGATCTCTTTTTGCACATGATTTAACAATTATTGAGTGCTGTGTGTGAATCTGCTGTAATGATACTGCTTTCTTAATTGGCCCTTTAAGTACTGTAAATGTTTATTTGTATTATAACATTATAAGTTTTTTCTATAACTTGGGAATTGCTTCCTACTGCCATCAAGTTGCAAGTTTTGCTCTTATGGCGTCATAGTCTTTATTTCTAGTGGTATCTTCTCACTTTATGTCTGCATTCCTTTATTACAGTATAACTACATTGTATTTTACTTGGTAAATGCCTGGAAACTTTTCGGTAATTTTGTACTTAAGCTTTCTGTTTTAATTTGATTTAAGTTGGTGTTTTATAAGCAGCCTATAACTGGGTAGTGTTTTATTTTCTAGCATGACAGCTTTTAATTACCAAGACTAGTCTATGTAGAGAGATTATTAACATATTGGAGTGTTTCTAGACTCTTATTTATGTGGTTCTTCTATCCCACTTTTAGTTGTGGTTTTTATTTTTAATCTTTTCTAACATTAGGGTTCTTATTCCATTTATGCTTCTGAATATTATGCTATTAACTTCTGGAAATACTGACATATTTAACAAGTTAATCCTTAATGTAAGAACCAGAGTTTTCGAGATCTTTGTATATTTTGGAGATCAGTCCTCTGTCTGATGCGGGGTTGATGAAGAATTTTTTCTAATCTGTAAGCTGCCATGTTGCCTTTGCTTTCCAGAAGCTTCTCAGTTTTGGGAGGTTCCATTTATTAACTGTTGCTCTTAGTGTCTGTACTACTGGAGTTATATTTAGGAAGTGGTCTCCTATGCCACTGCGTTCAAGTGTACTTCCCACTTTTTCTTTTATGAGTTTCAGTGTGGTTGGTTTTATGTTGAGTTCTTTGGTCCATATGGACTTGAGTTTTGTGCATGATGATAGATATGAATCTCTATTTTCACTCTTCTACATGTTGATATCCAGTTATGCCAGCACCATTTGTTGAATATACTTTGATTTTTTCCATTTTATATTTTTAGTTTCTTTATCAAAACTTGTGTGTTCATAGGTGTGGACAGATATCCAGATCATTGTTTCTCCTGTGGTGGTGCATGTCTTTAATTCTAGCACTTGCAAGGCAGAGTCAGGAAAATTTGTAACTAAAGATTGTTTGCTCGTTTCCCAGTTTCCCAGACCTGAATAATTACAACAACAACAA
>JAQHUG010000017.1:5361829-5380755 GCA_028555095.1 Dicrostonyx torquatus | reverse complement strand
GGAGGTTATGTGGGATTTCCCTTTGAATGCTGTGAATACCATTGATTAGAGAAAAAAACTGCTTTGAACCTACAGCAAAGCATAACTTGGCAAGGTAGGGAAAAGTAAACTGAATGCTGGGAGGAAGAAGATGGTTTAAGTAAGAAGAAATTAAAGCTTCCAGCAGAGACAGATATGCTGGTACCTTGCCACAAACCTTGTGGTGAAACATAAAATAATGGAAATAGGTTAAATTAAGATGTAAAAGCTAGTCAATAAGAAGTTAGAGTTAATAGGTCAAGCAGTGATTCAAATAATATAGTTTCTGTGTGGTTATTTCTGGAGTCTGGGAAGCTGGGAAATGAGCAAGCAACCTCCTACAACACTCACAACTATATCATTTTTACCATGATAACCTGTTAAATGGGTACTTCTACTCTTGTGTTTAGCAACACTGTACTAGTCCATGTCTCAGAAATGTAGAAGTTCACAAACTGTTGGCAGATAAAGGCAATCCTAGAAGACAAATACACTTTTAGACTATAAGTCTATTTTTAAAAGAGGTAATGTGGTTTATAGCTCAAGATTTCTGTGTGTGTATATATTCTATGACTATGAAAAACAGTTGACCATTGCCTATCAAATATAACATTAAAAATCATGTATTCTGATATTATATTTATCCTTCATGTTATCTTTCCCCAACTGGTTGTAATCTTGAAACCTGACTGTGTTAGAGAACATTTTTGTTTTTCAGTTTACATTCAAGAGGGAAGGAGAGATTGGCAACGATTCTAGCCTGGAGATATAACAGTCCCCTATGTAGTCTCTCTATACCCTTCCCTCACCTCTGTAAATAGTCTTTTTATTAAACCCTGATCAAATTATTTCAAATGTGCCATTTATTTCTTGCTGGGATACTGACTAATGCACATGCATTTCCTCTGAGCATTTTCAAATGCCAAGAGTACATATTTCATTTTGTTTTTGCTACAGTTATTAGTTGAGTGTCTGTATGTGTTGGGTACTATGACAGACTATGGGAACAGCATGGTGAGCAAATAGAAGAAAACCACTGACATTGTTAAGCTTATATACTTGTTGCTAAGACAAAGAATAAGCAAAAGTAACCCAATAACTGTTAGATACTATAAAGTAGAGAGGAGATCTGAAATTTGAAGTGGAGATCAGTTGGGCTCCATTAAAAACCTCACATTTAAAAAAACATAAAAAATATAGGAAACCAACTGTGACTATTTCTAGAAAAAAATTATGATAGTCAAAAATGTAGAAATGTATGTAGTCGAAGATAAATGCAGTCATAAGAGTCCAAGATGATGGCAGAGTATGAATTAAGCAGGAGATATAAAGAGTTTTGATCTATAGGACACGAAGAACTACTATCAAATGGGAGATTTTATTTGGAGTAAAAGAAAAAGGACCCTGGAGTATTAGGCATTTTATCACAATGTAATTTAGGTCCTAAGTTTGCTTTGTTTTTATTTTATAGCTTGCATGTTGTTTACTTGTAGTTTTTTATGTTTCGTGAGTACAAATAATGGTACAAAACAAAAGCATTTAGAACCTCACAGGAATAATCCAGGCAAATCAAAATCATGACTAAGTGAGTAGCAAAGAAAATGACAATGAAATGGTGGTAAATACAACCAAGTCCTATTTAGAAAACTGAGTCAGCATGATATCTGATATATTATAGAAGGCCTTCTATAGACAAATGCCTGCGAGGGAAAAGTGAACATAATCAAATCCCCTCACCTTAAAGAACATAAAATATGCTGATGGTATCAAACATTGAAAGAATGTTTGAATAAAGAGGAGAGTGTTAAAAATTGATAAACGCTAAAAAAAAGCAATACAAAAGAGGTTGAAGAAGAGTAGAGAGCTGAAGCCAATAATAAATGTTAAATAAGTAAATAATGTCTACATTGATTGTTTGGGCAAATACTTGAAGAAAAATGGAGATTAGGCAAGTGAAATATTTGTAGAACAATGTGTGTAGGCAGAAAGAAGAGCCACAACAAGGGTACAAAGTAAGATTTCACCTAGGGATTCAGAAAGCCAAAGACTGCTGAAAAAGTTGGAAGAGAATCATTAGGGGTCAAATATAAGGAGAGGTAATGAGAGAGGTAGCAGATCCAGGGTATAAAAGTTTTTAGCAGCCACTGAAACAATATGGGTTCAGCCTTTTTGCAGCTGGAGCTTCTGTGGATTTTTGTACAAAGTCTAGGTAAGCTCTGACCATTGCTTTAACTGAATGATTGCTGCTTCAGCATTGGAAATAGCTGGTAAGGTTCAAAGCAAATAGACCTGCTATTAATATGGGCATGTTCATTCCAGTTGCAGTGGCCAATTAAAGACATGGAAAGACTGAAAACTGTGCCATAGTTAAATGGAAAATGTTGGGAATAATATATTGTCAGTACCAGACATACTAAGATAGAGAGAGCCATACAGCTTAATGCCTCATCATTTATTCCATGGGGAGAAACTGCTCTCTGTATCACTGTTGTGAAATTAATAAATGTTGAAAAATAACGTGGAATGAATGTTCAGGTTAACCTGCCTTCTTTTTCCCTCTCTTTCTCTTCTTGAAGAACCACTTTACATGGAAAAAAATGAACATTGCCCAATTCACTGTAAATTTTAATGATTATTTATTTACAAGGATCTCGATGTCTCTTCAGATGTTGTGTATTACTACATTGGGAAACTAAACCTTTTAAAAATAGCAGACATTGTTTTCTGTAGTTCACAGATATTTTTCTTAAAGAGCTTGATGAATAGTGAACCATGATGATTCGAATATGCAACTGATATTGCTCATGTCAGTCTGTCAATCCTTTGGAAGCCAAGAGAGTCTGAGGGTTGGTATTATTCCTTTTTCAACCTAAAGATTTTTAAAATGATTATAGAGTGAATTTTCCACTGAAAATTATTATTAAGAGGCCACCTTCACACCCAAGTCTTCTCAATTTTGAAGGTAAAATTGAATTTGACCTTTAGCTAAAGATCAATTCCACTGGGTAACCAATTTGGACTGATTCCACCGGAGATCACCTAAGAGTATTCTGGCATTGTAAATGGCCATTAAAAGCCATCCGCGCTATAATTCTTTTAGAAACAGATAGTTATGTGAGAGTCATATGATGGTTATTGCTTTATGATTTAGATTTTATTTAATGAATAGTTGGAAATATCTATCAAGTCTAACTTGACAAAAGAGGACAGAGAAGACCTCTATCTCAGCCAAGACTACTTGGAAAAAAATGCTGTAATTTCTGAAACCATACCCTTCAAACTGACAATAATAGCACATTATTGATTTGCTTTACATCTTCATTTTTAAAGTTATCAAAACACTTTGCAGTACTTTAATGTGCTGTTATGCCTAATTAGAGGCACAGATATTAATCACTAGGATAGCCCACCACCCCAGCAGAGATCACTCTGGGTCAAGAGTTTTAGCCTGTTTTTTTTCCTTGGACCATTTTCATAACAGCAACTTTATACACATGGAAGACAACATACTGAAATAAGTTACATACTTTGGACATTTATGGTTTTTGTCTGTTTGCTTAGGCTTAAAATTACTTTCACTAAATACAGTATCATTGTGTTGGTGATTTGCCATTAGTCTATCAAATTGTTACTTCCTTAATGTTTTTCATTAAGAATCACAAAATTACTGGAGCTGTGATTATCTTGTGAGTATTAGAAGCAAATAACTATTTATTAGATTGCTTAAATTTGTTTATGATCTTAATGTTTTAAGTTACTGCAATACTGTTTGCAGTTTGCAAGGAACACACTGGTTACATGGTTTTCTTCAAATGGGTTCAAGTTCAAGTTTGTTTATTTAACCCGTGTTTCTTGAGCACATTTTCATGGTTCAGGACACTATTCAAGATGTTTTTTTATTGTTGTTGTTTAAGTAACAAAATAAAGAGAGGGAAAGGTGAACAGAAGAAAGAAGGGAAGGAAGAAAGAAAAAGGAGGAGAAAGAAATATATTGTCAGAATACCAGGAGTAGATAAAACACAGTAGACTAGAGGGAAATAGTTGGATAAGAGATGATGCGTTAATAGAAATGATAGCAGAAAAAGATTATTATGTAATTCTAAAACATAATGTATATTCATACCCCCAAAAGTATTTGAAGAAAGCATACTAGTTTTCATGGGAAAGCACAAGTACTTTGCCTCAGGACAGCATTAAAGTCATGCCCTAAAGCTGGACAAAGCAGAAGCAGCAGCTGCCATACTCCCAGTCTAGGTGGGGAGGGGCATGCTGGAGAAGGAGTTGGCAAGCTTAGAAGCACTCAATTTGTGCTCAATTCCACCTGACTGTACTTTCAGTTATGTTCAAAGGACCTACTTACTCTACGATTGTTTTTCTTTTATTTCTATTTCCTCCAAAAATTCCTATCTTAGAGGAAGTAGCAGTTTTATTTCCCCTGGAAACCTATGGCAAGAATCTAGTCTTGATTTTTCCAGTTTCTGTAAATTCAATAATTACCCTTGACCTTTATGGTGTGCATCTAAAGGACATGATTTCTGCTGTGTAATGCTTTCCCAGTGCATTTGTGTGTTCAATTACGTAAAGTAGCAGTCAAACCAAAGAATACAAAGAATATAGCTTTTCTAACCTTACCTCCTCCTAAATATTGGCATCTACAGTTACTCCATCTAAAACTTAAGGTCATATTTTGAAATGTTAGTGCTTAGGACTTCAATATATGTTTTAACCAACGATAATTTCTAAAATTGTATCTAAAATTGTAATAAAAATTTAAGTGCTTGACATTGGAACAGAGCAGAAAGCCCATGGACTAGGATGGAATGTAGATATGGAATTGTTCAACATTTTGCATTTCTTTTGATGTCCTTTTGATCTGGGAAAATATGCTCAAATGTCTCATTCCAACAGATAACAATTGTCTCTGTTCTGCAGAACTGTTATGAAGATAGACATAATGAGAACACCATTACAGGACACGGAAATTCAAATGCCAGCTTAATTGTCATTGTAACTACCTTTGATATCTACAAGATAAATACTATCCTAATAAAGAAATGGTACTACATTTTTTTCTATCCTTGGGGAGAAATATAATTAAAATTATTGGGGCTGGTGCGATGTCTTAGCAGTAAAGAACACTTAATGATTTTGTAGAAGACCCTCTTTCGGTTCCCAGCACCATATGATGAATTACAGCTGTCAGTTACTCAGTTCCACAGGACCCAATAACCTCCTTTCCCCTCTATGGGCACTGGCCGCACAAAGTGCCCTTACATACATCCAGGTGAAATACACATACACATAAATAAAAATAAGTGTATCTTTGATACTTAAAAGAACCTATGTGCTGTTCTATCATCAAATTCAGAGCTACAAATTAAGATGTGTAGAAATCAGTACATTTCTACAACAAATTGAGTCAAACCTATTCAGGACATGAAAACTTCATGAATCACCCAAAGAGAAAGAAAAATTAGACGACCAATTGACCTGAGAGATAATAGACACTGTAGTTGCCAAAGAGGGGTCAGTATTTCCCAAAGAATTGCTTGTCTTGAAGTTGAAGCCATGGCCTGCAATTAAGAACATGGCTTCCAACAAGGCTGGTAGTGAGGGCATATTATAAATTACATCCCCTCATGGTCATCTGTCACAACAGCTAGCTCTTCCCCTTACAGCATTCATCACAATTTACAATTCTACTTCTGCATCTGTATGGCTTTCTGCCTGTTAACGCACAAATTAAATGTCTACAATACTGGAACTAATTTCTGAGGCAGTAGCACAGCATATGTCAAACCAATAAAAGTTCTTGGTAGACAATAGGTCTATGAGTAAGTGGGGGGGTGTGCTTTGGGGGCAAATAAAAATACTAGTGTTCTCTAAATAGTCTCATTTAGAGAAATATAATACAACAAATTGAATAGTTATTGGCACATCAATGGCTTGAACACATCATGGTTAAGTCTATGGAATATTGTTGGCATAATACTTTAAAATTTCCACAACAATATACCTTGAACGAGAGGATAACCATAAACTTTTCTTTATCTTATGTCTGATGCATAATAGATATCAAGGCAAATGAGAAAAGTGAAACCATAATGAATATTAAGGCTAATAAGAAAGTGAAAGAAACAAATTAGACCAAAGGAAAAAAGAACATATATATGAAAGGGAAAGTAGGAGCTTATAAAAAGCCAGATGAAAGAATATTATGAAATTTTGCATATCATAGGATGATCAAAAGAAACACAGTCAACATTGTGTTCACAAGAACTCAGTCAATATCCTAGATAATTTATTCTTTGCAACCTATGTCTCTTACTTTCTCTTAACGTAGAACATCCCAACATGATGATGTAACAGTTTACTCATTTATCTCTAGAAAACTCATGGATTGCCAATTTGCCTGCTAGATCTTATCACTATGTATCTGTTTATGACTAAGTAGTAAAGAGACAATTCAAACTACCACAATTAGTTGTATAAATTAAATGCATAAAAGCTAACCTCAATGGCAAAGCATACATTGGTATTGCATTAAGGATTAAAAACTCAGAACTTTCATTTTGACTAATTTAACCAAGAATGAGCCCAAATTTGAACTCTCCATTTTTATCCCAAAGAGCCATATCCATATAATTTTGCAACATTTATAATGGGTATTTGTTGTATTTGGTCCTTTCCAGTCTGTTTGTTGTTTTCAGCAAATGTTTAACATAACACACATGTATGTGGGGGCACACACAGACACAAAGGCATGCACACCCACACATGCATGCCCACAGACAGACAGACAGACAGACACACACACACACACACACACACACACACACATACTGGATCAGAGGCGTACGAGAGTACAGATCTTAAGATTGAAGCCATTCATTAGTTTACATCATAAAATCTGATTATATGGAAAATCCAGGGCAGGTATGCTTGTTTGTTTCATTGTTCTCTTAAAGGCAAGTTAAACAAACAGGCTGAGTGTGCAGAAGGATAAGTACCAGGTTAAGTATTAAGTTATCTTAAGGAGTTTTATTAACTTGGCTGTGAGGCTAGCAAAAGTTCATGGGATCATGGCAGTTGGTAAGATCATCACAATTGGAATGCTAAAGCATGGTTCTCTTTTCAGTATTATAGAGTGTATAAATTCTAGCACGCCATATTTTAAGACTTGAAGTAGTGTACATTATCCAGTAGCTGAGCCAGACACTGTTTTCTTGGATCAACACAGGGAACAGAAAATGCTAGCAGAAGGAGAAAATGAGCCTGTTGAATGACAATTAGTATCAACACTGAAGTAAACATTGCAGTTCTATATGATCCATTTATGTCATCTCAAAGTCAACAATCCGTTATGCAAAAATGCCCGCAATGTGCATATGCTATAACCATTTGGCATGAGAAAAACTGGGCAAACAAGTCCTGATTTAGCCATGATGTGACTTGCATGCAATCAAAGAACATAGCCTTAAAGAGGTAATTTCCATTCTTTCAATTTTGATCAAGTTTCAGTTAATGTTAACATGTGCCAGTCATCGGAATTGTACCCTGGAGAATCCCAGAGACACTCAGTGGTTTTTCTAGAAGAGCAGTACAGGTATACAGATTAAAAGCAACATTTATTTGCTGTTAAATTATTCCTTTCAAATTTGACATTTATAAAGTTATTAGGTTTTGTCAGGCTCTTTCTGCATTTACATGACTTGAAGCCCACAATAGGTATCTGAAAAATATAGCAACTTTTCTTAAAATATGACTAAGGAGAGTAAGTTCAACTGGTTGGCAATAAAGTTTAAGTTCTCCTGTGTAAGACTGGTTTTATGAACCTTTTAGAAAATTATAAAGAAAAAAATCTTCACAACTTGATATTTTTTAAAGTAAGATACAAAGCTTTTCTATAACGTATAAGTAAAAGAATTCAAGAGAAAACTATAAGTAATGGAAGATTGCATTAAAGCCTTTTTACCTAAAATGTTATACAAATAGTTCTGTCTTCATTCAAATTTCCTGCACTGGAAAACACTTTAGGTTTGTATGCTCACATACATATGTATATATGGATGCATATTTATGCACACAGAAATATAGATACATTTATATTTATACAAATAAGGAGAGAAATAGTCACAAAAGTACACAGATATGCTAGAGGTTGTTATTGATAACATCCTTGATAAACTCATCATGAACTGAAGATACCATAACTCAAATGTGTACTTCCATACCTAATCCAATGAACACTCTAGCCCAACAGCACAGTACAGTGAGGGGTACTTGGCTAATTAAAACCAGTTAGGAATGAATATGAGGTATCTATCACGCAAATGACCACACAGCCCAAAGTATTTTAGAAAAGGGAAAGTGTCACTTTTGCAGAAGGTTGTATAGCCATGAAAATCCAGGCAAGCAAACACACCTAAGAGGAAGTCTGCTTCATCTTCATTCAAAATACAATGGCCTGTGTGTCACATGATTGGCCAGTGAATACAAATGACTGGACAGGATGTCTGAGTAGATATTTCTATTTCAAAAACGACTGACTGAGGAGGGATTATACCCAAATGGCATTTTTCTCAGAATGCTGTTTCCTTTGACAATTAACCCTTTTATGAAAAAAAAAACAGTATATTTACTTTGTATTTTGGGTACCTGTCATGCTCCGGAAGTTTTGTACTATCTCTGAGTAGTTCAGAGACAGATTAAAATTAGACACTTAAAGTGGAACTTTTAGTTGAATACATATTGCTTTATACTAATATCATGCAACTAGAGATAAATTTGCAAACAGCAACATGCAAATTTTAAATAAGGGATAGTAGAAATGAAATTAAATGAAGTTTTATTTAAATCAAGAATCCCCAATAAAGCAAAACAATAATGAGTAAAGAGAATAAAAGAAAGAAAAAGCTGTGAATCATAGAAATGAAGAGCAAAGTAGAAAAATAATTATACATTGCTGCAGGAGCTCCTTCTGCTCCTTCAGCCCAATAGCCTTTAAGATATCAACCCACTTGGGCGTGGTCTTTTTTGTTTTAAAAAGCAGCTGTATCCCTGCTTGCTCTCTCTTGCTTCTGGCTCCACTTCAGGCTACTAGACTCCTTTCCTGGTGACCCAGAGGGCTGTTGTCTAGGATAGTGATCTATAAGTTTTCCCTTTAAATAAATAACCCTTTTATTAATCGTAATGCCAAACTGGTGTGGGATTGTTTTGTGACTTACCCCTTCAATACATAATTATTAAAATCGAGTATTCAGACTTGGCAATAAACAAGAAGAAAAGGAGAAGAAATGGGTTGACATTTATGAAGTTTCAGGTATAAGAAAGCATTAGATTTGTGCAAATGTTATTTTTAATGTAAAGTCATTATAAACTAAATATCAGAAAATACAATAAGCTAGAATATAAAACTGAGTTTTCAGTATTTGCTTTGACTTGAAAATTACATAAGCGAACTATGAAAGATAAATTTAGGTCTCCTCTTACTGGTAGACATTACTCTAGAGTTTGTCTGTGAGGAAATTTCTAGAGGAGAATGGCCTGTCCGTTGGTGATTTGTTCAATGTGGGTCCTCAGACGTTTGACACTGGTCTGATAATTACAGCAACCTCTTTCTAATCTTCTGAACCTTGTGACTTGGACAGAGTTGCATAACAGACTTCCAATATCTCCCAATCCAGAGGCCTGTTGTAGGACTCCCAGTCTTAATCACTGTTGACAGTTATCTAGATAAATCCCCTCTCCTATATGGATATGTATATTTCTATATCTATTGGTTCTATCTCTCTAGAGACCCCCAAATCTCTCTAGAGAGAGACCCAACAACTAACAATTATGAAATTTTTTAGAAAAATCATATTCCCCTAAATATTGCCAGGGAAAGACAATTTAGATGGTTTATGGAAACTTCAAAAATCATTCTTTTGTTATTAAAACTTTTTAGGAACGTAGACAATACTTTATGAAGCTGACAAAACATTGATCTCTAAACTTCAAAAATAGCAAACTAAAGCATATCATATAGCAATTGTGTTTAGGATTATTGATTAAAAATCCTCTAGAAAATACTACCAGTTTTTGTCTAGTATTATTTTAAAGAAGCAATATAAAATAATTAAATGTACTGGGGTCCAAAACTTCAAATATTTCTGTGTATCATATTAGTTATATTGATATATAGATGTATATGTTACATGAGCTTATATGTATAAATCATCATTCTCAGGAAAATTCCATATGAATATTCTGAAAGATGTTTAAAGGCATTTGAGTCTTTCAGAAAATAAAGCTTCCAGTTCTAATAAACAATTGAATAGAGACTTTCACAGAAAGCAGGCATGTGTATATGTGGTAGTAAAACAACAGAAGATAAATTCCATTTGATGACTGGCAATAGTCAAAACAAAGTAAGCAAAACAGTCTATAGAGTGTGTATTCTTTTAGACAACACAGTATATGAAATTGTATTATTGTAAAAATCAGCATTGTTTTAAAACTATGATAGTAGTTGAGAGGTAAGATGAGGTCTTATTTATGATTCCATATAGGTGTTTCATGATTACTTCTCAAATACATTCAGCAATTACCTTCCCAATACTTACTCAACTCTTCAGTTTCTTATTAATACCCAGCTGCCATTTTCTTATGTTCCCATTTGTCCTTCATGGTTGTTAGCTGAATTCAAACTCAACTGTTTTGCCTCATCTCATTTTCTCTATGTGCTATTATTCTTCTTTGTAACATGAGGGCTGGCTTGTTGGGGTTTCTGTCCCGCCCAGTACCCCGCAGCCAGCAATCCCCAAAGAAAATCACACAGAGAGTTTACATTAGGTTATAAAATGATTGGCCCATTAGCTCAGTCTTCTTACTAGCTCTTATTACTTATATTAACCCATAGTTCTTATCTATGTTAGCCATATGGCCTGTACCTTTTCTCAGCTAGGACAGGGACACATGTTGCTCCTTCAGTGGGCTGAGCAGGAATGCCAAGGGAGCTTCCTGCTTCCCAAATTCTCTGGTTCTCCTTGTGCCACCTCTACTTCCTGTCTGGTTTTCCCGCCCATACTTCCTGCCTGGCCAATCAGCGTTTATTTAAACAGAATACAGACAATTTTCCCACACCACTCCTTGGGACTACATTTTATCTCTTTAGTGAAAGTTGCTATTTCTAAACTGTTTAGAAATATCTTCAGACATGAGTTCAGAGGACTGCTGTCTTCCAATCTTCCTCTGTTCCCAAGCTCTCACCTTACTTAAGGAAACAGAAAGAAAAAAACCTCTTCATTGAAAAATATGGTATGGAGCTACATCATTTCATATTTCTTGCTGGCCATCGTGTGCAAACACACAGACACACACGTACACAGCATGGCCAGGCTCACTTTCCAATGTGTTTTCTGAAATCTCTTGGTTCCTTGTTCTAAAGGCTTTGCTTATTTTGCATTGAAAGCTGATGTCCTAATGGAGTCAGCCACAGCCTAGAGTTGAACAGAAGCTCCTTGGAGAAGTGCCTCAGGTTTATAAGTTAACAGTGGTATGAAGATATGAAATGCTTCTATTTTATAGAATTGTCATAAGAACTGAAAAGGTTTCTGAAGACTTTACAAGAATAAGGAATATTTAACAAATAATTATCCTTTTCCTCCCATATATTTCAAATCTACCACTACATTTACTCCTAATCAGCATTGTGTACATTTGGGGGTCAGGGGAAACACATATTCTTTTCTATTCAGCAACAAGATTTCCTCCCTATATCAAAAAAAAACAAAAAAAAAACAAAGAACAGAAAAAGCCTGCATTCTCTCCCTGCTTCTGTTTGTCCTTCCCACTCCACAACCGCCCCAATCCTGGATTCTGTTTCTTCAGTGCCGCTGTACCTGCTCTTGTCAATGTCAGCGATGATGGCCTTGTAGTTAAATCCAATAAATAATTTCGAAGCCTTATCTACCTGAACACTTGGCAAGGTCTGACACTATTGACTGCTCCCTCTTTCTTGAAATGCCCTCTTCCTGGGACTTATCTATTCCCACACTCTCCTTTCTTACCTTATGCTTCTCTGCCCATCTCATTTCCGTCTCCTTTGTGAGACACTCTTTCTCCTTGCTCTACCCTTTAATTATTGGTCATCTTCAGAACTCTGCCCCAAATGTCTTTGAATGCGTATTTTAAGGAATTTTCCTAGCTAATAGTTTCTTCTTGCAGAACATCAATTTCTGGCTCTTGCCTGGTAGATGCCAAACTGTGAATCTCATCCAGAATTTAGGAGACAGGAGGTTTATGACCAAGACATAGATTTTTTTATTTTGCCACTTGAAGGGTGGATTACTGATGGAGAAATATTGTTTCTTGGCTAAACTTCAAATCAATTATTTGTAAACTGCTGTTGAAATAGTGTAAGGGACATGTGTACCTCTTAAAAAGAGTGAGGACACATGACATGCACTTATCTGTTCAATATTTACTCTGCCTGGTTATTTATTTTCAGTTAGAAGCCATGATCTACTGTCTACTTCATTCAACTCTTTTATCATTCAGGAAAAAAAATAACTCAAGGTCTCAGCATATTCCCTAATAGTCTCTTGTATGTGTTTTCCTAATTCATTGAGTCTCATAGTTATCCTTATAAATGCTTCACTCTCAACACTTTTCTTTTTTTATTTTTATTTTTTATTACTTTTTATTGATATTTACTGAGCTGTACATTTTTCTCTGCTCCCTTCCCTGACTCTCTCCTCACCCCTTCAACACTCCCCCCCCCCCCCGTGCGCGCACGCAATATCTCCATGCTCCCAATTTACTCAGGAGATCTTTTCTTTTTTCTACTTTCTACTTCCCGTGTAGATTAGATGTGTGGAAGTCTCTCTTAGAGTCTGCATTGTTGTCTAAATTCTCTGGGATTGTAGTTTGTAGGCTGGCTTTCTTCGCTTTATGTTTAAAAACCACCTATGAAGCCGGGCAGTGGTGGCGCACGCCTTTAGTCCCAGCACTCGGGAGGCAGAGGCAGGCGGATCTCTGTGAGTTCGAGACCAGCCTGGTCTACAAGAGCTAGTTTCAGCGCAGGCTCCAAAGCCACAGAGAAATCCTGTCTCGAAAAACACTTTTCAATAGTTAAATATTTTTTTTAATTTTTTTTTTTTAGTTTTTTAGTTTTTTGAGACAGGGTTTCTCTGTAGCTTTGGAGCCTGTCCTGGAACTAGCTCTGTAGACCAGGCTGGCCTTGAACTCACAGAGATCCACTTGCCTTAGCCTCCCAAGTGCTGGGATTAAAGGCGTGCGTCACTACTGCCCTCTTAATTCTTATGTACTTGTAGTTAAGTCCCATTTCTTATCAATATTATTTTTTGATCTTATTTTGTTGTCATTGGTTATTCTTTCTTTGAAACCTATACATTTAATTAATTTCTTCAATGATGCCACTTTCATGTACTTTAAAGTTAACTAATAGTTATTTTGCATTTTAACGTGCTGTTACTTTTGTTATACCCTTTTATGTTGAGATTGTTATCTTACATTGATAATTAGGTACTCAACTCATAAAATATTAGGATTTAATTGATTGATTTATGTGTTTGTTTGTTTGTTTATTTATTCTTTTACACAGTATATACCAACAGTAGCCTTTCTTCCCTTCACTCCTCCCAGGTCCTCCCGACCTCTCCTCTTCCCCAGATCCACTGCTCCTCTATTTCCCTTCAGAAAAGAGCACATCTCCCTGGGGTATCAACCCGACATAGCATAGCAAGATATAATAAGTCTAGGCACAAACCCGCATATCCATGACTGGATGAGGCAGCCCAGCAGGAGGGAAAAAAAGGTAATATTTAGATTATTAAATGGCCATTTATTGAACTTACATCTTAGGTAAGAGTTTTCACATAGAGCAGTAATAAATCCATCAATTATTATGATTTAGTTATAATAAATATGTTATTTAGAAGCTGATAGGGATATGTGTATGGTAAATATTTTGCAATTGATAGCCCATGGTCAGATAATGTGGTCTTCATATTGACTTTACTTCTGAAAAAATTTTAAAATCTACATCACAATACATTGCGTAGTATCAGCAAATATTTGAGAAATTTAAAATCTATATTAGGGGTATGGGTGTATATATGGTTATTTATTATAAAATAATCACATTCTTTACACTGTAATTTTACTCATTATATTTTTAATTTTATCTGTCAAATGGAGATATTTATATCAGATTTACAAGGACAGAGGCTTATTAGTTTTATACGTTTTTTTCTCAATAGCATCATCAATATCATTTTATCTTAAGATAGTTTTATTGGAGTCATAAAACAATATTATTTTTAAACATTCTAAATAAATTTAGCTTTTTATATACAATATAAGAATTTATGGCTCTGCACATGCTTTAGGTCTTATAATACATTTTCCTCCTATTAAATTAGCTAGCATAGCTTTCTTTCATTTGACCTTTGTTTCATATAATTTTTATATTATTTTATATAGGACTTTCCATGTCTCCAGGCCTTAATCATGATTCTAGAGAAAAGCATGTAGTGTTACGTTAGAGATCCAACTTAGTGCTGAAAAGATGGCTCAACAGTGAAGAGGCTACTGTTGTAGAGGGCCACAGTTAGGTTCCCAATACCAGCAATGGGTCCCACACCACTTGTAGCAAACTAGCTTGGATCTAGTGCTCTCTTCTGGCCTCTTCCAGGCAGCAGCAATAATGTGCAAATACACAGAAACACACACTTAAATACATCTAAAACCAAACAAATGCCGCTTAGTCCTCTGCCTCTCGTTTGATTAGCACACAGACTGGTTAAGTTCTGCCGTTATATTATCTATTTCTACCATCATCCTTTTACTATGCTGCCACATTTTATTTTGCTTTTTTCTTTAATATTATTATTTCCCTTCTTGATCATTTGAATTTATAAAATATTATTATGCAAATTTAGCTTTCATGAATTCTAAATTAATATATTTTCCCCTTCGAAAATAACTTTTTTAAAAAAAGTTTTGTTGTATTTTTATTTGCTTGATTATTTATCTATCCATTTATTTGTAGACCGATCCCAGTTCTCCCTCCTTCTTCTCTTCCCACTCCCCTCACCTTCCCCCCCCAACACCCTCCCCCATTAAAAGGGTATTGGCTCCCTTGGAACTGGAGTTTCAGCTGCTCTCTGAATTCTTGGAATTGAGTATGAGTCCTTCAGAAGAGCAGCCAGTGACCTTAACCACTGAACCAAATAACTTAATAACCAAAATAGCTTAAGAGCTGAGTACTGGTGGCATATACCTTTGATCCAGCATTTAGGAGTCAGAGGCAAGCATATCTCTGTGAGTTCATGGCCAGCCTTGTTTACAGAATGAGTTCTAGAGGACAGCCAGGACTGTTACACAGAAAAACCTTGTTTTGAAAAATCAAAAATAATGATAAAAATTAACTGAAGATCCACAGAACCTGTTACATTAGTTCACTTCCAATTATGTACTACAGCCTAGTTATGATTTAGTTCATTTTTATCCTTCCTTGAATGCATTCCTCAGTTCAGCCATCCCTTGTGGCAACATCTCACATCTGTTAATCTTCACATGGCTTTATTTCAGACATTCTCCAGGACTGGTTTTATTGGTGATATCGTCTAATNTCCCCCCCCAACACCCTCCCCCATTAAAAGGGTATTGGCTCCCTTGGAACTGGAGTTTCAGCTGCTCTCTGAATTCTTGGAATTGAGTATGAGTCCTTCAGAAGAGCAGCCAGTGACCTTAACCACTGAACCAAATAACTTAATAACCAAAATAGCTTAAGAGCTGAGTACTGGTGGCATATACCTTTGATCCAGCATTTAGGAGTCAGAGGCAAGCATATCTCTGTGAGTTCATGGCCAGCCTTGTTTACAGAATGAGTTCTAGAGGACAGCCAGGACTGTTACACAGAAAAACCTTGTTTTGAAAAATCAAAAATAATGATAAAAATTAACTGAAGATCCACAGAACCTGTTACATTAGTTCACTTCCAATTATGTACTACAGCCTAGTTATGATTTAGTTCATTTTTATCCTTCCTTGAATGCATTCCTCAGTTCAGCCATCCCTTGTGGCAACATCTCACATCTGTTAATCTTCACATGGCTTTATTTCAGACATTCTCCAGGACTGGTTTTATTGGTGATATCGTCTAATAGAGCTGTGATTTTCCTAACATCTTTAAGACAGCCCACTAGAGCTTCATTCCTTCAGTGTCATTCTGCAGAATCCTTTGGTCCTCATCTGTTGGGCATCTCTCTTCCCCACCTCTGTGACTGTTTTTAAACCATTTATATTATTTTTACTATGTGTTCTATGTTTTAAGAAAATTTAAATCATCATTTTAGTTAGGAAACAAAGTGACTGTTGCCATGCAATTTTCATATGCACATATGTATATAACATATGTACATGTATGCTTGTTCTTATCCACTCCCCTAACTGTCCTCCAATCTACCTCCTCTGAAAATCTTGCTTCAAATGATCCTCTCTCTCCATGATACATGGATTTCAATACTCTCCTCTGTTGGAGGAGGCCACTCGTTCATCCCAGCCACCCAGAACTGAAATAATCACACAGAAAATGTATTATTTAAATTGCTGCTTGGCCTATTAGCTCTATCTTCTTATTGGCTAACTCTTACATATTAATTTAACCCATCTCTGTTAATCTTTGTACTGCCACAAGGCTATGGCTTACCGGGAAAAGTTCCCGCATCTGTCCCTGTTGGGGCTACATGGCTTCTCCCTTTCTTCCAGCATTCAGGTTCTCCTACCTAGCTCTGTTCCCCTATAGCTCTGCAGTAGGTCCAAAGCAGTTCCTTTATTAACCAATGATATTCACAGCATACAGAGGAAATTCCACATGACCCCTCTTCATGTACAAACTGAATATATACTAATTAATTCCACTAGTAGAATAAGTAATAAAAAGCAATCAAACAGCAACATATTCAAAGGCAGATAAGGTTAAAATCAGAAGTCTACCAATATTGTGATGGTTCTCTCCTTAGTTGTGGCTTCAGAAGACTCATACATGCTCAAGTCCCAGAATACCCTCTTCTCAAGTGATCATCACAGTTCCAACCTCATGGGATAATTCCGAGGGTAGTGCAGAATGAGGAAGCATCCACTATAAACTTAGAGCCAAGGTCAGAGATGCTCTCCGAAGGTTGTGCAAAATGTTTTTGTGAGTGTTGTTATTCAGTAACGAATGGTTATCAGATGGGGATTTGATAGGTCCCAGACATGCTCTGATAATTTGTTTACATTAATAAGCAAAATATGCCATACTATGGAATATTTACTGTGCCTTTTTATTAACTGCTTTCATATTTTCTCTGTCTTTTTTTAACCCTGCTACTGTATGTTATAGTTTTAATTCCATTCGGTTTAATCTGCTCAATGGACACAATAGGTTTTTCTTCAGATTCATAAATGTTTGTATTCATTGATATTCAAAAGGTTATTATCTCTTTAAATGTGTCCTCTTTTCTATTTTGTCTATCTGGGCTTTCACTACATATATGATAAAACTAATTATTTTTTGTATCTTGTTACCCCTCATTTATATTTTCTGTCTTTTTTCTCTCTATTTTCTACTGTGAACATTTGATCTATATTCTAGTTCATTAATTTCCTCCTTAACTATGTACATTGTACATCTTATTCTAATATAGTTGATTAAAGTTTCTAGTTCTACTGCTTCCTTTTACTTTTAGAATTTATGTAAATATATGTTTCTGTGTACTAAAATAGAGTGCTATGATTTTGCTTCCATTACATCCTATCTCATGCTATTTCTTTTTGTATATTATCTTCAAATTTCCATCCACTAACAATTTTTGAAGAGTTCTTCTGAATATTTTTGTTGTTGTTGATGTTCTGATTGGTATTTGTTGATTGATTTGTTTTGTTTATTTTTTTCTCGTTTCTGCTCACTCTCAGACAAAAGGGCTTGCTTTCCTGTTAGGCTCCTTGAATTTCACCTTGGTTGTTTGACTAAGGGTTCATGAAATAAAATCTATACCAGTATTCAATTGCCAGAGCAACTTGCATATCTGTCATTCCTCAGGATCTAGGCTAGGCAAAGGGGATTTAAGCCTTCCTCCAAGATCCTTCAGTTTCTCAATGGTATTTTAATAAACATTCCTTTTACCTCTTTCCTTCTTTCATTTCCATTCTTTTCTCCTTTTCTTCCCTTTTTTTCCTTCTTTCTTTTTTCTTTCTCTCTCTTTCCTTCTCTTTTTCTTTCCTCTTCATTTTTCTCTGTTCTCCCCTCTTGCATTCTCATCTCACCTCTATACACATGCATGCATGTGTGCACTCATGCGCACGTGCATACACACACATACACACATGTGCACTTATAACCTGAGAATCATCTCTTTTCCTTTTAATTTTATACTATTTCAAATATATGTTCACTGTGAATTTGATAATTTCACTGTTCTGATTTTGCCTCTTTTTCATTCCCCAGACTCAGACCATCTCACATTAATCCATCTATATGGTGAAAAAGTACAGAAGTTAAATCCTGAAAAGTTACTATCTCTCTTTAGTCCCTTACCAATATTCCTTTCCTGATTACTCTCACCTCCTGAGTAGATTACCTGAACCTTCTTATTTTCTTTGTAGTTATGCTTACCTTGCTAAAGTACAAGTCTAGACACCACACCACACACACACACACACACACACACACACACACACACACACATACTTCTTAAAACTTGTATCAACTATTGATAGAGGTTTTTGTTCCACCTGGTTCTGCAGTTGTTCAGTCCCAAAGAAACACACAGAAGTCTACATTAATTCTAAACTGGCTGGCCTATTAGCTCAGACCTCTTATCAACTTTTACATCATACTTTAATCCATAATTCTT
>JAQHUG010000017.1:5338916-5350446 GCA_028555095.1 Dicrostonyx torquatus | reverse complement strand
GGGCTGGCGGCTGGGGGCTGGGAGCTGGGTGCCAAGAACATAACCTACACCTCCCCTACTTACAACATATTGTTCCTTGGTTTCTATTTCCTCTTCTGGACTGAGTGGTCTGTGGTTAAGCAAGGAATCTCTACCAGAGTTTAGGGCTGATCTTCTGGAAGGCCTCAATTTTTTATTTTCTTGTCTCTACTCTCCCCTTACCACAGTTCAGACACTGCATACACACAGTCCTTCCCACCATACATGGCTACATTTATCACTGTGAGGCATGAAAGAAGCACAATGACAGGAAAAAAGCTGGAAACTCCAAATTGTGCTAGTGCGTGCTCTCTCTCTCTCTCTCTCTCTCTCCTTTCTTCCTCCATTCTCCTACCTCCCTCTCCATCTTCCTCCCCCTTCTCTCTCTCTTGTACTCCCTTCACATTCTTATGTCTTGCTGCAGTCTTTACATTGCTGAGGAATTTAACTACCTTAAGTCATGGGCCTCCAGCCTCTGTGGTCTTCTTGAGTCCACAAATTATTTTAGGCAACTTCAATGACTTCATCTATGCCTGTCTTCCCATGATCTTTGATAAAAGTTTCCCAATGCCAGAGAGTAATTCATTTGATTTCTCCCTCTACAGACTTTCATTTCTTTTACACTTTAATGATCAGTTTTAGGTCTTAGGGTTATTTTATTTTAACTTCCTGAAAGTTTCATTTAATATTCGTTGGGCTTAATATACATATACATACATACATACATATGTGTATATATATAATATTATACATGGTATTTTTATTATTTATTAAATATATTTAGAAATTCATAGACAATGAAACTAGGGTGCATGTACATACATAGGCCTGCTATGTAGCTCCACCATACATATCCCTTATATATGAACCACAGACTTCTATTTCAGTGCTTGTAAGGACCAAAGGGGCCTTTAGGAGAATGGAATGCCATTAACTCACCTTCTGGCATTTTAACTGTTATCAGCTGTACAGTTTAGTTTTATTACAACAGACATTATTGTGATAACTTTTCCTACTTTATCTTTGCAATTTATTGGAGCAGTTAATTTCTCAAAAAGTAAGAACATTTTTCCTCATTAGAAATTCCTTCATGGCCTCTTTAATACATGTTCCTCACTATTTAGAAGAACTGCTGATAAGTGATTTTGACTTGTATCTTCAATAATAGGAGATGTTTAACAGAAACTTGGCAAACTGCTTAGGGGTTGAAGTCATTTCTTAAAACCAGCCCCAAATGATTAATTTCTATTCTATTTCTGCCACCAGCCTTCAGAGAGTCCCCAGAGACCAATGCCCAGTCAAGTGTACCTATGCACTTCTTAAGGACAAAGCTTTACTTTACATAGATCATATTTTCTGGGGTTTTGTTTTTACCTTTGCTCACGTAAGTCTAGCATTTGACAGCTTTGGGTTTCAAGACTGAAAGATCAGCTGCACTATTATGGGAGAGGTTCCAATTATCTGATAAACATAAACCAGGGAAATTGTCCTCTGTCAAATGAACCAGGAAAAAAAATTACTTGCTCTCTCTGCGTCACACTAAACTAGTCCACCTGATCAAGACGTAACCTCATCTTCTCTAATATCCATTTCTATATTTTCTGTCTTCTGGACTTTGATTTCTCAGTGTATACTTGTCCCTTTGTGGAATCCTGAAAGGACTGAAGCAAGATAAATGAGAAGAGAAAACAAGGACAATATGTTGCAGTCCTTAGAGGTCAGTAAATGGGAAATAGGATAAAAGGGCATAGAGAAGTGACCAGTGAGATACACTGGACAAATATTAAGAAAAGGGAAGTAAGACTGTGTTGAGTGTTTGGAGTGATAGCCTATTATGGTTCGAATACAGATAACCCCCATAGGCTCATAGACTGAATGCTTAGTCGTCAGGGAGCAGCACTATTAGGAGGTGTGTCACTGGGGGTGAGCTTTGAGGTGTTAAGGGTCCAAATTGGATCTAATGTTTCTCTCTTCTTACCGCCTGCGAATCTGGACTTAGAACTCTCTGCTCCCTCTCCTGCCTGGCAGCCTGTGCGCTGCCATGCTACCCGCCAAGCAGATAATGGACTAAGCCTCTGAAAGTGTAAGCCACCCAATGAAATGTTTCTCTTATGAGAGAGTTGCCATGATCATAGTGTCTCTTCAGAGCAATAGACACATATCCAGCATAACACACATGAAACTGCGGGTGAACCTGACTTAAGTTGTGATATTTCTGTGTCTATGGGGAACAACTGTTCTTTCATAAATCTCATAGAGATCCAAATCCAAAATCCTAGACATTCTGGTCCTATGCAATTTATAGCCAATAGAGCAGTGGTGGAAATTTCTGTCAGTCCATTTAGATAAACCAATGCTAAATTGGGAGCATGCGAACCTTGGGAGAGGGTTGAAGGGGAGGGGAGAGGCAGGGAGGGGAGTAGAGAAAAATGAAGAGCTCAATAAAAATCAATAAAAAATTATCAATATGCTGTTAACAACTCTCCCAGCACTATTGAACATCTACCATGTGTCTCCAAGCTAAGGGGAACTTATGAGATATTATTTATGCACTTCATATTGACTTCATTCTGCAGTTCCTTATGATCATTACCGTTGTTCCTGCATAACAGCCAAGGAAGCAGATTTAAAGAGATGCATGACTTCTGTAATTACGTAAGCAGGGTTGAATCACTTGCAGAGTTTTAGATTCATCTTCTCTGCTGTGTTCTGTCTAGTTGCTCAGAGATGGTTCTTCTGCAACTCTCTTAGTACTGTGCCCACCAGGTTTAACTTAGCACCTTCCAACTGGAGGATGTATTCAAAGTTCTATATTGTTTATTTCATTAAGAAGTTTACTTTAAATTTTTATAATGCAAAGTTATTCAGGAGGTTTACCTTCCATTATTCCTTATATCTAAGTATCCTTAAAGTTCTGGTAATTGAGCAAATTTTACATCTAGGCACTGGGTGATAAGACCCACAGAGTCCTCCTTCAGGTAGATGACACTAAGAATCCAAAAGCAGAAAAGCAACAGAGCCTGAAAAAAGTCATCACTGAGCACTGGTGAGTTTTGTGGACTTTTCCTGAAAGAGATGAACTTGAAGATGTTTCTTGAATATTAAGTATAAAATTGATTCTGAAATTTGGGAAGGCAAGAAACAGCACCCAAAACTAAATGTGTTTGACTCAGAAATAATTTCAGAGAGAACTGTGGTAAGAAAATAGAAATACACAGAAAAAATAGGGAAGAATAAAAACAACCAGTTACTTTGCAAGGTAATTCAAATTGGGTATTGGAAGTTTATGAAGGACAAATGAGCACTTGGCAGAACGGGAGGCTAAAGAAATTTTGATAGACAAATTCTGAATTACTGATAATAAAGGCACAGTGGATACCTTGCACCAAAAGCCATAAGCATTCTTAAGTAACCCCATGTACTGATGCTGCCTGAGTACTGGCTAGAAGACTAAAACATTGCTCAACCTCTAACATATCTCAAAATACAGTTTAATGGGGGCAAGTTCAGATACCTTCAAAAAGCTGTAATGGTCAATGCTGAGGAATTATATGTCAATTCTAATGCCATTGTTTAGCAGATAAGAAGATTAAATTTGATGCAATATGGATGTGATTTGATTTAAATCAATGGATATTGATTATCAAACTAAGCACTCAATATTTGGATATTGCCTCAACTGCTCTAAGAACATAGCTTACATCTGGTGATCCCTGACTTCTAAAGTGTTACAGAATGACATCTTAATTTGAAAGTGAGGAAAGCACATTTGGTAGAATTGAACTGTTTTAATCCAAGAGAATTTGAAGATAGGTTTCTCGAAAAACAAATGAATTTAAATGTTTTTCATACTTTTTTCAACATTAAGACACTGAATAACAAAAGTCAAAATAGACAACCCTTTGAAAGTTTTTAATTGTTTTTGACTGGTTCACCAGGTCAAAGTTCAGAGCATTAGAAAATCGACAAGATGTATTTTCCTGCTGTCAAGAAAAAGGGAGGAAGAATAAGAAAATTTGATGAAGGGGAAGGTGTTGGAGAAATGACTCACAGTTTGGGATCACTGGCTGCTCTTCCAGAGGTCCTGAATTCAATTCTCAACAACCACTCGGAGGCTCATAACCAGCTATAACAGGATTTGGCGCCCTCTTCTGTTATGCAGTCTTGCATGTAGGCAGAATACTATAAACATAAAAAATAATCATTTTTAAAAAAGAAAATTTGATAGTCCATTGAAGAAAAGGCCATCAAATGAGATCACTCAAAGTATAAACAAAAAGCATAATTATTTTATTTTATCTGCAAAAGTAAATTCATATTTTACTTTATTTACAAAGATAAATTCATACTTTTAATTTGCTCCCATATTATTGTTGATTGCAAGAGTTCCTTTATGGTTCTTTCCTCCTCAATTTAGTGTAACCTAAAGGCAAATAATACCATATTAATAAGATTCCCTGGGACCTCCGTTTGTTTTTTTGTTTTTTTTTTAATCTGAACTTCAAGAGAAATTCATCAATCAGTATGTCTGGAGACTTAAAAGTCCAACTTCTGCTTATACAGCATTAAAAGAAATCATTTTCAAACTCTAGATATTATATGGAGTTTATTTGGGGGATTATTGGGGTCATGATGAAACTGTGAACTACCATCATAAACATAAATTGAGAAGAGAAACTCAAGGTTTCAGGAGTGAAAAATAACCTACCTAGCTATGCATGTTTGAGCTATATCTTAGGGCCATGTGTTTCTTGAGAACAGAAATGTTCAGCTGTTGTCAACCCTGTACTCAAAATCATCCACAAACTGAACATAGCTCTTCCCTTCAGAGCACAATAGTCTAATTGAGGACACTATTATAACATAACTCATGGGCATAGAACAAAGGTATAAATGTGCTATAAGAGGTATATGAAAATATGAAGGCAAATATTTATCAGAAGCAATTAATCATTACTATTAAAGGATTACACAGCTAGACTCTAATATGGTAAGGTCTACGGTGAGGACAAATACTGAAAAGTTAAGTAAATAGATGAATACCAAAAGAAACAAGCATTCAATGTGTTCACTTCAGGCTTGTCTAAATCATAAAGAATTCGGAACATTATATAAAAATCCCAAATCAAGCTCTCTTGAGTAAATTTGGAGCATGGGGACCTTGATGGGGGTTGAAGGGGAGAAGAAAGGCAGGAAGGGGAGCACAGAAAACGTAGAGCTCAGTAAAAATAAAAATAAAATCCTAAATCACTAGGTTTCCAGTTCTATGTAGAGTGCCACTGAATTGTGATAGTATTTTAAAAATTTATTTGGTTCCTTATATATAATGCTTTATTTGTTGTAGGGGATGAGTCAAGATTCAGAATGAAAGAATTAGCCAACACACATAACGAAGGTTAAGAGCCTGCGTGGATGGAAAGCAGGAAACATTGCTTTAAATATTTTCCACTAAACTCTTAGTTGGTCTGCCCTCTTCTGTAATATCCCCTCCACCATGGAAGAAGGGCTTTGATATAGAGAAGTCATTTTTGCCTGAGCACACCACAGACCAGACACTTCTCTGCACTCTGACCAATTATGAGTTTCTCTTTTTACATTTATTTTATTATATTTTTGATAATTTCAAATATAAGTAATATATTTACATTATTTCGATCTTGCCCTTGTCTTCTCTATTCCTCCTGTAAATTCCATGTTATCCCCAATTTCTTCTCAAACTCATGACTTCTTTTTTAAATGTTATTGTCACATATATATTATGTATTTTTATGTATAGCATGTATTTAAATATACATATTATACATTTTACATAGAAATGATAGCTATGTCTTATATGTAAATAACATTTTATTTATGTACATATTTTATACAATTATATATTGTAATTAAAATTTTATATGTATGTATGCATGTAAGTACATACAGATATAAATAAAGTCTGCTGAGTCTATTTCATGTGGTTCATATGTATATCTATTAAAGCTGACAATTTAGGTTTTGATTATCTATCAAGGAGAAATATCCCTCCCTTGACAGTCAATAACTGTCTGCAATTCTTCACAAAAAGTGGGCCTTGTGGAATTCTCCCCATTCATGGTGGGATGCCACTGGTGCTGTCATTGTGTAGCTTTTTTAGATTTACTACAGGCAATTTTCTGTGATTTGTGGAAAACACTATCTTCTGGCAGGTGTCCTAGTCTCCTGGCTCTAACAATCTTTTCACCTCTTCTGCGATGTTCTCCAACCCTCATGTGTAGGGAGTGAGTTGTAGATTTATTAATTGCACATGGGCTCCCAGTGGGTATTTGTGGCTCTCTGTGATGGTTCCACCTGCTGAAAACAAACACACAAACAAGCAAGAAAACAAAACTCATTTGGCAAAGAGTAAATTCTCTTGACTAAAAATTCTATGAAAACAGAGTCAACCATATTCAATAATAACAATTACCTGCTATAAATTGTGACATATGGTAAGAATGTAGTAATTGTTCATAAATGTAGCCCAAGTTTAATAAGTTGTTTATTAGACTGCTATTTCAAAGAGAACTCTGACTATATTATACTTTACCCAAATGTAGCCACTGCATGTCAATCAGAGTTTAAACTCCTTAGAGTGACAATGAAGGTATTCTAAGATCTAGTACTTACCCAGTTGAAGGTTCATCCATATTTAGAAAATTCCAGAACGTCAGAATTTTATACATAAAGCTATGCATTCGCATTAGAATTTCTTGTCGGCCTCGTATCTCTTTCTAGTAGCAGTCTATTCTGTGAAATCCAGCTGAATTCTTTTCCACGAAGAAGACATCCCTGACCCTTCTTCCTTCTGTCTGCAGGTCAGAGAATTTTTTTTTTCCTCTCTTTGGATTACTCACAGATGTAAACCATTTTAGAGTTGACCAAAAACTGTCATGAATCGGATGTGAAATCTCAGCCATGTTTAACATTAATATTCAGACCACAGGTTGCTAGAGGATGGAGACTAATTCCTGGTCATCTTCAGCAGAGTTTATCAGTATGTGCAGACCTAAAGAATGACCCAAGTTCATAGAATTTATAAAAGAAAGAACAAACTTTGATGCACTGTCAAAGTGGCTGTAAGTTAACATGCAATGTAATATTTTAATCTCTCTCATATATTTCTTTCTATATGCACCCAATTTTTACTCTTATCCAGAAACATAGAAAATAACAACCAGGACAGCATTCTTAAGACAATCCAATGAGCTGATTCATAAGTGTATTCAGACCATGTGTATTTTGCAATAAGCATTCAATTTTTCCTAATTACCATTGTCTTTACTCCTATTATTGCACCATCATCACTGCAGTACGATGTACTTATATTAACATTTCAAAGAGAATTTGAGCATGTTCACTCTGCATTATAAATTCTTTATTGCACATGATTTTTTTTCTAAGATTTCTTTGTTGTACAAAGTTATTACCACCAAACCCCAGGCCCCGTGTCTTGCTAGTGGATCTGTATAATTCTTGACTCCATAATGCTTGGGAGACTCATGCTTCATTGAAGTGCCATTGATTTTCAACTAAAGTGAAATGCTTTCATTTAATGCTTTCTTAAGAGAATTACAGCAGAGGTTGAAGAGGGTTTGGCTTTTGAAAAATCCATTATTAATTTTACATCGCAAAATTGGGATTTATATATTGAAATTTAAATTCAGAGGTCCCTTACATCTGCAAAATCGAAATGTTGTTCTAAACTTATTTGTCTTCTCATTTCTCTGAAGTAGGCCTGTTTTGGCTTTCACTTTTAAATCCCCTGCTGTCTCAAATGATTCTTAGTCTTTTCTGCCTGGGTGCAGATCTCTGTTCAGCCTATGCATACAGTCTCAGGTTTCTCCCTCTCTAATATTTTAATGAAGAATCTTAAAGAACTTTGATCCATTTAAAATTACTTCCTTTCCTTTAAAATCCTCCGATTGCAAGACAAACCTTTGTTTAGAATTGGCATATAATGCATTCCTATTTCACCTGGAGTGCAACACTGGTCAGTCAATCTTACGTGATATCAGCCTTAATCTTAAGTGAAGTCCAGTGGCTTTCTCTGCTCACATAGGAGGAGTCTTTGGTGAATCAGTGGGTCCTCAATGCTCTGTGGACACTTAGAACATCCTTTGCCCTGGGACTCACAGCTTGACAGCTTTCTGTCTTTTTTTGTCTCTCTGTCTCTGTCTTCTTCCTCCCTCTTTCTCTCTTTCTCAGAGATTACAAAGCCTAGGTTTGTAATCATTACATAATAATGGCAGTGATGTCCTACAACTTGATTTTTTTTATTGTTATGTTTTTCTAAAAAAATAAAATCAGAGCTAAAAAACAATTTCAACAAAATGCGATCTATTTGGCCATGGGTGCATAACTGAAAGACAGCAGAAGTCTCCCCTTCTCATTCTCAGAAAAATTTCTCTTGGGCTAAATCAAGCATAGAGAAATTTTGCTTAAATGCATTTTTTAAAGGAAAAGTCATAATCAATTGGGGGAAAAGCAACTGATAATGAAAATGGTTTTCTCAAGCATCAAGATAACATTTGCTGCTGTGAATTCTATAAAAAAAGTCTTTATATTTCTATAAGAGGCCATGGATATTGCTTTACTTCCCGCTGCTGATTATAATTTTAAAGATGGAACATCTAGATGGTTCTGTTTTGCCCTGGGAAGCAAATCTTGACTCTGTGGTCAGCCTAATTTCAGATTTTTCTCTCTAGTGTCCAAACTTTACTTTGAGAGAGAATATACAGTATTCATTTCTTCCAGTATTACTGTGTATTTTTTATTCTTGGTTCTGCAATATCATAATTCTGAAATCATTGCTAGTTGTAAGTTGGATATATAAACAGTCAAGTTATCATGTGGTTGGATTATGATTAACATAATTCTCAGGGCTATGGTGATGTGAAAAGAGTGCTAAGTCGATCTTAAAGAGTTTCTGTGAGGTGGAACTCACAGCTGTGGATATCCATCACCTTCATGCTGGGAATGCAAATGGTCATCAGGCTGTGAGTTTCTTTCTGTTTAAAAAGATGTCCTCTTCTAAGGCACCATCAGGGTGCTTATGTTGCATGCTTCCATTCATCTGCGTCTGACAATAGTTTTATATGCTCCCAAAAAGTGACTTTAACATGAGTCTTTGTAGAATAGACTGAAGGCCTATTTCTAGATTCACCCACTTTGGTTTGAATACTGTCCAAAGAAAGTAGCAATGACTTGAGATAGTTACTTCCTTCCTCCATATCACTCAGTGTTCTAATCTATAAAGTGGAGACAGTATCACACACCTTTAAAAGATAGGAGGATTGCAGAAGGTAATACAGTGGGACCTAACATTTAGTAAGTAGCAAATAGTAGTAGCAGGAAAGTGTAGTAGGAATGGCAGCAGTAAAATATGGTTGTTAATGTATGGTGTACATATAGTAGCAAATACACTGTAAGAAAATAGTTACTATATGGTAACATTAGTGCAAGAAACTAGAATTATGCTATCAATATACACTAACAGGGCTTTGGAATTTATAAAGCACTTTTGTATTCTTATTTTCAAGTAGTTCATTTCCAATCTAACTTCATTACTATCACCTTACAGGTGAAAAAGATCCACATTTATTACATCTCTGTGATAGGTGGGAAAGTGATTAGTGACCAACAATAGACCGTTCTGCTACAAAGCAATGAAGAGGAAACCAGCACTCTTCTGATGTTCCTTTCATGCCATGTCCCACCAGTGAATTAAACCTCAGCCCTTGTGGATAGTGATTAAGAGAAAAAAAGAGAGATTATCCTGGTTTTTCTTAGTCATTATTCTTTTTATTTAAGAGGTTGAAGCTTGAGTCATGTAAAAATGAAGAGACGAGTCTTTTGAAAGTAAGTCATATTCATTAATAGCACAGCTTTTTGTAATTTCTGTTATTTAAAATTCCTTCTGTGTTCCTCCTGGATGTGCAATAACTTGACTCATTTATATTATTTCTTATTCATTCATTCTCACTGGACAAAATTTCTAGTTCCTTCTGTTTCCCCTGACACTCTGTATTTGACAGCTAATTTGTAATCAATTCTAAGTTGAAAATGAACATTTGTCATTTGGGACCATCACTTTGATAGTTTAAAAACACTGGACCTGCTGTGCAAACATCTGGAAAACTTGAAGATGGGGATTTTGCTGTGGCCTAACACATCTACCAAGTAAATAACAAAGCCAGCCTTGGAAAAGTTGCTAATAACTAAGCTCTATCTTTTAAGAGAACAAAAAGACCAAGAAACCATTTCTATTATTTTGACAAGCACTTTCACCACTGTCCTCTAGTTGCTAATTGATGCTTTAAATCTGTGATTATGCATTATGAAATAAGAAAATTGTACCCACAGAAGTAGAGAACCACAACTATATGAAGATGGGGTTTGAGGGAAATTTAAAGATGAGGAAAGTCATTCAAAAATGCCAGACTTTGAAAGTACTTCCTTTGGGAATTGTCAAATGCCAATCAAGTACTTGTTGAAGTCAGCTGTCTTATAAAGACCTAAAGACCAGGAACAAGGCTCTAAGCACTGTGGCCACAGGTTCCTTATTAATATATGCAGATAATAAGAGGAGTAACATAAAGGAACATTATTATTTTAGTTTTAAAATATGGTAATCTATTCTCCTTTAAAAATAATTAGCTTCTCAAGACCTACAGCTTTCTTGTTCATCCTCCTTTTTGATATCCTTCAATTCTGAAAAAAAAAACCTGAAAACTTTAGGGAGATTCTCTAGAGAGGAGCTTTACTTGAAATGCATATATATTAGCTTTTATAATAGTAGAGAAAAGTTAAAGATGCCACTGAAATGCATCCCGAGACTTGCTTTCAGTAGGAGAATAGATGGCCTCCATATGCCATAATCTTGTAAAAACATTGCTAGTATATCCCTTTAGGACAAACTAAGCGTTCCTCAGTTGTGTCTTCTTTTAATCAATCACGAGAGAGAGAGACAGATATGGAAGATGATAACTTCTTCCACGGAGTTCCAAGAAAGTACTGCAGAGAGGGAATTGCCAGTGAAGTAGAAAATTTTGAAGGTAGACGTGATAAGCTTCTGGTGAAGTACATTCTGGCACTATGAATAGCACGTGAGAAAGTGATAAGGATGCAAAAGGGTACAGTTTAGCCAGTGGGACCGGTAGGTCTGCAACATCAATTTTTGGTAGTAAATAAAGTTGAGTTAATTTCTACATAATATTTTAGTAATTCTTTGAGAATTTAATATAATGTATCTTGATGACATCTGTAGGTGGAGACTGTTCATTCATTCCTGGCAAATTACACCTGAAATAATCATTCAGAAACTATATTATTTGAAATACTGTTTGGCCTATAACTTAAGCATATGTTTAGCTAGCTCTTATATCCTAAACTAACCCATCTGCATTAATCTGTGTATCGCCATATGTATGCGGCATATGGGGTAATGTTCCTTCTTGCGCCTGTCTCCAGTGGGGCTATATGGTTTCTCCCT
>JAQHUG010000017.1:5322209-5335997 GCA_028555095.1 Dicrostonyx torquatus | reverse complement strand
GCTCCGACAGCAGTAATTGTGTAATAAACCATGCATAGCATCATGAATATGCATATACTTAGACCATGGCATCTTTTTCAGACCCTTATGCTATGCAATTTGAAAAAGAACTAAATGAGAGGAAAAAGAGGAGGAGGAGAAGGAAAAGAAAGAAGAGCCGGAGGGAGAGGAGAGGGCGGTTGAGAGGATATCAAGAAAGGAGGGGAGTTGGAGGATGCAGAAGAGGAGCAAGAGGAAGGAAAAAAAGATCCGACTATAAAATGGTCAGAAAATAAAAGTAAAGTAACAAATATGCAATGAGATATTCACATAATTCTTCCTGGATAATGTTTTCCATGAGATAATATTAGTTCAATGTTTTGACTTATTGCTAATTAATACTTATATTTGAGTCCTATTCCCTTCACAGCTTATTGAGCCTAAGAAGACACTCAAAACAAAAACAAAACTACAATAACCCAAAAATGTCATAAATTTTCTCTAAAAAATTATCAGGTACTGTAAGGAATGCAGGATTAATTCTACAAATTGGGAATTTTAATAATGGGAAATAATGCATGAAATTAATAAAAACAAAATAAAAAGCAACTTTATGTGATTATGTGTTCTCGAATGTGGAAATTAAAACAAAAAGCCAGTGCAACACCACCACCAACATAAACATGGGGAAATTTTACATAGAGGAATTGTATGGGAGAGAGAAGACTAGACTGAGAGTTTCTCTTCCCTATAAAGAAGGGACAGTACAGGGATTTCACAGGTTCCCCAACTACTTTAGAGGCTTCACAACTGAAGTCAATAATTAAGTCATTAAGACATAGGAATTCAACCTGTAGGAATATGCCTGAATTGGGCTAATATGTAAACAGTTTTGATAGCCCACAAACAATCATTGCTTTCAAGGTAAAAAGAATGGTGAGACTATTTTCTGTGATCTTCAAAAGAAGACTTTAGAGACATAGTAAGTAAAATATTTCCTTACTGCTGTAAATAATGTAAACTGTGCTTATTAATAAGAAAGTGTGCTAATGGCATAGTTTTAGGTTAAAAAGTAGATTAACAGGAATATCTATGCTGATAAAATCTTTTAAAATGAAAATATACAAACATTCATCCTGTCGATAGAACTATATGAACATTAATTCACACAATATTTATAACTGAATTTTTAAGAAAATATTCTATGTTTATCATTTAAAATATTACAAACAAATACATTGTTAATAGGAGAAATGTACACTCAGGACTCACTCCAGGTATTTGGCTTTTTTGGAATGTTTAGAATGTACAGGTATCAAATCTTCATTTTTAAACTGCCCATCGTTCTGCCATGTGATTAATTTTTTAGTTTGCACCAATGCCCTGGAGATGATCTCTTCAGAACAGAAGCACCAACATGATAGTCTCTGAAAAGATTATCTGTGTAAGTGGTTGCGGGTGGATATAGTTTTATCTGTTTCCCCAGCATAACCCCTGTGTTTGCATCAGTGGAGTTTTCATAAGGTGGGGGTACCATAAGTGAAAGCTATAGATTATGTACTTTGGAAATTTTATTCTACACATATGCATTGTTGACTATGTTTCTCTGATGTTATCAAGAAACACTCACCCACCTGATCCCATCACTTGTGTTATTCAATGCTTCTTTGCTTTAAAGAGCTAGATGGAAGATTACAAACTTGAATTATCTACATTTTCTAGCTAAGCTATTCCAGTTACTTTACAAAAGTTCATGTGGATATTATTCACTCTACCATAAAAATTGTTATTATAGATGCCTTCTATTCATTCATGCACTCATTTACTTACTCTTTCTCTTTTCTCTTTCCATGTAACCTTTGTTCTTTACTGCTTTTCTTATTAATGTTGTTCAGTGAGTCATGCATTTATTCACTGGATAATTAGCTTTTGAATCCTACAAAACACTAGACATTGATGTGTCAAAGACATAAAATGAATTTGACAGAAAATGTTTTCTCAAGGAATCTGAAGGCTAATTGGAATCATAGAAACAAAGATACAAAGTCTGTGTTTATGATTGTGTGCATTTAATGTTTTACAATGTTGATTTTACCTGACATAAAACAAAACTGTGAAATAATAACAGTCATTTTCCCTATGTCATCCAAACTTCTGGTGTTAGGACATTATTATTAGTGCTTGGGAAATTGGTACAAAATGCCAAGGACTTTTGCTGGAATGTAGCTGATATGAAATCTAATGAGCTAAACAGGACATTCAGGTGGACCATCAGGTCAAACACAAGGAGGGGATCAGAAAATAGACAGGTACCGAAGAGGATTGGAGGCATTGAGAGGTGCTGAAGAAGAGGAAAGACTAGAACCCAGAGAGGTAAAGTTAGAGAGTGTCAAGAAACTCTCTAGGGTGAGATCCAGCTCCTGGGAATATTTGACTTTGTTTTCCAAGTTTCTCTTGCCCAGTGCTAAGAAATATCATGTTACATGATATTGTTGCCCTAATCATCAGGTGGTGTCTAGATCTTTTTCTGGGTTATGTGATGCTTGAGATTATTGATAAATGCCACAGTGGGCTGTTTATACGTGGATATTTATTGAATAGCATTTAGACATGTTGTCTTTCTTAGGCAAAGGGGCCTACCCTGAGCTCCAGTCCTCAGGGACCTCTTCTCTACTTGTTATTTGATCCTACAGCAAACCTCTTTTAAGAGTGAGATGTTCATAAAATCTATTGCCCACAAATCATTAATCCCAACTCAAAACCTTAGAGATACCTTCAGTCCTAGGATTTTCTGCCCAAGTAGTCTCAATTATCTTTTCAGGATTACTGTGTGACTCTCTAAAAAGATATTCAGGGTATTTTTCTGGTTGCAGACAGAGCTGGGTATCATACGCTCTTGTCAATAAACACAAGCTTATAGCTTTTATAATAACAGTGTAATACTTACAACATATCTAAATGTCATCTCTTGGAGAACATCTAAAATATATCTACTGTCACAAACCATTTTACCTGGAAATGTTGAAAATTTGAGAACAGTGGCTATCATATCTGATTCTCTGTTAGCCCAATTTCAGTAAATTTTTACAGATTAAATCTCTATGATTAATGTAGATAAAAGTTTAGAGAGATGTTGCTGTGTTTTCAACACAAAATCTATATACATGACACCATGGACAGGAAATGAAGAGGCAGAGTGCAACTAGGTCTGAGAGGTGTGGCCACAGACCAGTGGTAACACATAGCTGTTCTGATGTAGAATCCATAGGAGTCTAAGCCTTGTAAATTTAAACATGACTTTGTTGATCTTTCTGAAGTATAACCATTAGTGAATTAAGATCAATGGTGAATGAGAGCTGGTCATATAGATTCAAGAGAGATGTGTTTAGCTGTGGCTCAGTGTTAAATGGCATCATATTGGCTGCTTGAAAGTGGATGTGATGTAATGATATACAAATGTCTACTGTAAAATCACTTTTTATTTCTTCTTCTCCTAAGAGTTAACATGCTAGGATTATTAGAAAGTTGTTAGATTGTGTACTTTCATTAAATTATCAGATTTCCTTTGTACATCCTTTTAGAATTGACTTTTTGAGATATAAATAAGGTATAATATTGAGCTCTATAAAAACAAGAGGTAGCTGGAGACAAATTATAGAATTAAAAGGAAAATTGGAAGGTAATAGCTTGATTTAAGGAACTCTATTCTTGAAACCTTAACTTAAACCTGATATTTCACCAGGTAGTCTTTGCATATTATTTCTATTTGGAGTTTAAAGAAATGTTTATAAAATTAGTATTTTCAAGTTTAAGTTAATTTAAGAAGAAAACACTGCTTATAGTACACTGTCTAAAAATAAAAATTCANCTGGCCTATCAACTGACTCTGCTTTCTTTCTTCCAGCATTTAGTTTGGTTTTCCCGCCTAGCTCGCCTAATCCACCAGCCAAAACAGATTTTTTCATTGACCAATAAAAGCACCACATAGCCAGAAGGGCTTTCCACACCACACATCCTTACTCTAGTCTTCCCCTCAACCCCTTCCAGAGCTACACTTCCACTCTACTCAACCCACTTGCAATATCCTTTCCTTCTCTCTTTTCTCCTTCTTATAGTTTTAGAAGAAACTACTTCATAGTAGATGCCCTGGTCCTCTGGTTCACAGATTCCTTTCATCCTACATTCTGCAGTGTTCTTTGTGCCTTAAGTGTGGGAGTTGTGTCAATGCATTAACTGAGGATGGGTGCTCATGTTCAGCTGGTCTCTGAATTTTAATCAGTACTAGTTTTAGATTTTTTTGTAAGGGTCTCAATCTGCTTTAAAAAGAAACTTCATTGGTGAAGGATAAGAGCTACACTTATCATAAGAATAATTACTTAAATACAATTAAGTATTATCATGGTTTAGGAAAGCAGCAGAATCAGGTTCTCCTCTCGATCCAGGACTTCACCAGGCATGGGTATTTGGAGAACTTCACAGTCCCAAGCATGATTTTCCTCCTATTGAGTGAGTCTTAAGTCCAATCGGGTGGCTGTTAGATACATCCAGGTTAAAATTGCCACTATTGCACCTCTGTAAATATCTTGCCTTGATAGTCATTGTTCTAGTTCATTGAAATTACAGATGGGTAGGATTATTAATTGCTTTTCTCCCTTGGCAGTTTATATGCCTTTTTCTGATACTATAGGAACTAGTCCTCACGGAGGAGACATCCAGGTAGGATACATATAGATTGCTCCAAGTCCTATGTCCAAAATATGCGTTTACTGTCATCATTAAGATCATATCTTTTTTTCTCTGGAAGGCAACAAGAGAAATGACAACAAAATATATTGTTTGTGATCAGGGGGCCTCCTCGACTCCTCTCACAGGATGTTTTCCATGTTTGACACTGTTTTTATTTGGTAGGTTTATTTTTTTACATTCCAAGTAAAATTTCCACTTCCTCCCCTATTCCATGTTTCTCCTCCATCAAGACCCCATCCTCTCCTCCTCCACTGTTTTTCTTCAGATACTGGCAGGCATCCCAGGGATGTCAGGAGGTCAAGGTATACTAAACTGCAGTGGCACTAGGCTCCTCCTCTTCTATTAAGGCTGGATGAGGCAGGATGATGAGACTAGAAGCCAGGAGGAATAGGTCTCAAAAGCAGGCAACACATTCAGAGACAGCCCCTGCTCCCATTGTTAGGAGTCTCACAGGAAGATCAAATCACACAACTGCAACATGTATGCAGAGTGCCTAGGTCAGTGCCCTGCAGGACAGCTGATTGTCAGTTCAGTGTCTGTTATCCCCTATAAGGCCAGGGTGGTTGGTCCTGTGAGTTTCCTTGTGGTGCCCTTGACACCACTGGGTCCTACAATCCTTTCTCCCCATCTTCCTCAGGATTCTCCAAGCCCCTCCTTTTGTTTGACTGTGGGTCTGTGCGTCTGTTTCTACCAGTTGCTGGGTGAAGAATTTCTGGTGGCAACTGGACTAGGGATCAATCATTTCATTGGCTATTTTCTTCTGCCATTCCTGTGTAGTTCTATCTTAGGTCTCTGGGAAATCCTGCCTCTGGGTCCTAACCCTCAGGGGTAAGCTCCTGCCCAGATATGGATCTGTTGTTGTGCCAGTCATTAGTTGGTCAGTTCCACAATTTCTGGTCATCTTTACCCCAGCACTTCCTGCGTGCAGAACAAATTGTAGGTTGAAGGGTTCGTGTCTAAGTTGATGTACCAGTCCTTACCCTGAAAGTCTTGCCTGGCTGTTTCAAGCTCCATATCCCCTAGAACCAGGAGTCTTAGCTAGGGTCACTTCACACTTTCCTAAGAGTGTCTACTATTCTAGGTTTCTAGTTCATCCCAAAGATGCCCCAAGATTCCAGTTTTCTCTGCCAGTACTACCTCTCTATCCTTCTCCAACTTGATTCTTGTTTGGTGGTGGGTGTTGTCACCCCAAGTGGTACAACTTCACTATGTGTGTGTATGTGTGCTTGCACATGCACGCGTGTGTGTAAAGTAAACATAAATCATATAATCCCCTAAGGCTTCTTCCAAGATCTTTAGCTAGTTTTCCCCCATCATTCCCTATCCCTCTTTGTTGTCCTCCTCCACTCCAGTTAAGTCTTCCCTACCTATTTTTTACATTTCCCCCTTAATAGCAACTGTGTCCTACTTTTCTCCTTTCTAGTGGTCCTGTTTGCCCTCTCCAACCCTGCCACAGTCCTTTTTAATTTTCTTGCTATCTTCTGATACTCCAGATAATATACTCACATCTAAAGATTCTGAGCTAGGTTATACAAATAAGAAAGAACATGTAGCATTTGTCTTTCTGGATTTGGGTTACATCACTCAAAATAGTACTTTATATTTCCACCCATTTACTTGCAAATGCCATGATTTTATTTGTCTTATAGCTGAATAGTATTCTGTTGTACCACATTCTTCTATATCCATCCGTCAGTTAGTCATTTTTTAAGAAGTCAGGAACTCCAGAGAATTTCATTAGTCTTCTTAGTAATGAATGTGTATGTTGGTAAAGGGCACATTGGGTGTTTCTAGGAGCTGTGTCTCTACATAAAAAGTAGACTCAATTTTGAAAAAATTAAGAAAGAAGTGTAGAAGATAGGGATGTGAAGCAGTGGACTCACAAAGACTGTGGGAGCATGAAAAATTCAAGACAGACAAAATCCCTGCACATAGAAGTGAACTGGGTACCAAGCACCACACTTACCTAAGAAGTTTCTTGTAAATGATAGCAACATAATTTTCTTTAATGGAATTATACTAGATATATCAAACTCTCAGTTAGGCCTCATGCTCTACAGTAGCTAAATAAAACTAGATGGAGTCTGTGATTTGTTTTGGGATTTTGTATTTTTGTTTGTGTTCTGTTTGTTCTTTTATGGGTTTTTGGATTTGTTTTGTATTTTCTTTAAGAAAGGAAAAAAAGTTGAGTGGGTAATAGATGGAGGAGCACCTTAGAAAAGAAGGAAAAAAGGAAAAAATATGATCAAGATGAAATTTATAAAATTTTGAAAAATAATTTTAAATTAGGACAGAAAAAGAGATTTTCCTTTGAATTATTTATCACATGTTAGTACTTTCAAAACGCCTAAGCATGACCTTGCTTATGGACCCACCTATTCATGCATGTATTGTAAACTAATGCTTTTTTCTAATGAATGAAATAGTTTGTTCTTAACCCTAATTTTTGATAAGAAAACTATCATCCACAAAAGTTGAGCTCTTGTGTTCAAATCTAAGTATTTAAAAATATATTGCAGAGCAGAACACAAATGTTTTAGCTTTTGGTACAAAATTATTTCCTTTGCACACATTTGTGTTTTAGCCAACCCAACAGCATATTAATTGATTGTCAATTACTTCCTTTTCATTGAATATACTAGAATACTAGAAAAGATCCCATAATGCTAGAATTTTTATGGAATTCAATAAAAGAATATATTATATGAAGTCAGCCCATGAGAATACTAGAAAATGAAATAGTATTTAGAATGAGACCTTTTATTGAAATTAGTCTTTATATTAATTATTTTACAAGTTTCTGTAACAATATGCTGTAAAATAACTTAGGGAGGTAAAGGTTTATTTTGGCTCTCAATTCAAGAACATCCTGGCAAACTTGTCAATGTAAGTTATAGAACAATGCAGCATTTGTTGTCATTGTGAACTCAAGAAGAAGAAAGAAAAGAATGTTTATGATGAAGTTTCTTATTCCGTTTCATAAGTCTGGGTTAGGGTAGATCTTCCAAACTCAATAACTAGAATAATTAAAAACATGTCTAGAAAGTTAACCTACTGCATATAATCCTCCATAGGCATCCTCACAAGTTTTTCTCATAAGTGATTCTAGATTGCGTCAACTGAAAAACCCATGGTAACCATCATGCTATTTTATAATTTCAGGGTATCAGATGTTCTTTGGCTGATATATGGAAACCAGAGTCTTACTTTTTCATGATCTGGCAGTGTGGTTGGAAAGATAACTTTATTTCACACAATCATTCAAGTTGATTTGCTGTCTTCTTAGTGCACCAAGGATTTAGAGGTCTAGTTTGATGTTAACAGAAACGCCATGATCAATGTGTAATGACTATTGTAGTGCAGTAATGGATTCTCATAGAGTGTTTAAACATTTCTAGTTACTTTAAAATAGTTTTAGAAAAGTAACAAAGGTATAATCAATATAACGATCAATAGCTCAAATTGTAGCTTACTCCAAAGATCAAGGTTTCTTCAAAATGTAAGTCAGAAAGTTAACATAAATTTAATCCAGAGAGTGACTTGATGTCACAACATTAAGTAAGCATCACTAATGTGTTGACGGAGGTTGCTTGTTCGTGTTGTGAGCGCCCTGACTCAAAATAATCACACAGAAACTATATTATTTGCAATACTGTTTGGCCAATTGCTTAAGCTTATTTTTAGCTAGCTCTTATATCCTAAACTAACCCATCTCCATTAATCTGTGTAAGGCCACATGACTGTGGTTTACCAGCAAGGATTCAGCGTGTCTGTCTTCTGCAGGTGGCTACATAGCTTCTCCTGACTCTGCCTACTTTCTCTATGTATTTTTTCAGCCTGGCTTTACACTGTTAAGCCATTGGCCAAAAGCAGTTTCATTGTTCATTAACCAATAAAAGCAGCAGATAAACAGAAGAAATCCCCACACCACTAATGCACTCACATGGAATCATAACATAGTCAATTCCATTTCTATCTTTACTACATTACTCAGATCTTAACATGATTATCACTGGGGGTGTGGTTTGGCCTGAGATACATGCATTACACATACGGATATGGGTTATCTTATGACATGATGCTTGGAGAGAAAATATATAGATCAAGAATGATTTCAATAGAAAATGTTGTACCTGATAGCAACTGATATAAATCATTTTTAAATAGTTTATTTAAATTTATTTTATGTGCATTGGTGTAAAGGTGTCAGATACCCTGCAACTAGATCTTCAGACAGTTGTGAGCTGCCATGTGGGTAATGGGAATTGAACCCGGGTCCTCTGGAAGAGCAGTCAGTGCTCTTAACCACTGAGCCATCTCTAACCCCCGATATAAATCATTTTTAAATCAAACTGACTGTCTTATGATTCAATCATTTAGCTAAGTAGCTAGATTTATTTTATGTAACAACAAAGAAAAGAGGCCAGGAACTTGAAAGAGGGTACAATAAAGTATTAGGAGAGAGGAAGAGATAGGAGAGAAATAATATGTTATAGTTCTAAAATTTAAACAATTATAATGAAAGGAGAGGCAAATGGTGATGACAAATTATGATGTATTAGTAGAGACACATCCTTCACATGGGGTAAATGTAAAAAAAAAAAAAAAAGTTGGTCAGTCCAGTAGACACTCTCAAAATCTTATAGGCAATGTTTCAGTTTGCTTGAAGGCTGAATTAAGAGCATTCACTTGAGGAGGTTCCAATCACACCATATGACTCATCACCGATGGTATATCAATATCTGTTGCAGTTTGTCTTGGGTAACTGTAAAGTGCTTTCTATAAAAAGGTGCTTTCTATAAAAAATACAAAGGGGTAGATTTATATATTGTAACCACATCCTGCATTTTGTTTGTCATGTGTAGGAAAATTTCTTTCATTGGCGAGCAAGCTATAGAGACTATTTAAAATCTTTCTACTTCCCATGCAGATTAGATCTATGTAAGTCTCTCTTAGTGTCTTCATTGTTGTCTAAGTTCTCTGGGATTGTGGTTTGTAGGCTGGTTTTCTTTACTTTATGTTTTGAGCCAATGGCAAAATTTACCTGCACTTTGTTTGTTTCCAGACAGTCTAAGAGCTATGTTTTCCCAGGCATGCAACTTTTTAGAAAGCCAAACAAAGGGACTGAAAGAAGGTAGAACTAAGGTCACATGGCCTCACTCCCCTCACCATCTCCTCTTTAAGCATTCCTGCAATTGTCCTTTTCATTAATGTTTGTGCTTTGCACTGCAGGTAGAAAATTGCTCTTTTGTTTAGAGTTTAATATTTGCTGCATGTCTGAAAACAAAGGCTTTTTGAGACACTGTTCTCTTTTAGAAAGTACTTCATTGACTAAAGAAGGCAGTGCTTAAGAAAATCCAGCCTACAATTCACAATCCCAGAGAACATAGACAACAAAGAAGACCCCAAGAGACATACATGAATCTAATCTACATGGGAAGTAGAAAAAGATAAGATCTCCTGAGTAAATTGGGAGTGTGGCGATCATGGGAGAGGTTAGAAAGGGAAGGGAAAGGAAGGGAGAGGAGCAGAAAAAAATATATAGCTCAATAAAAACAATTTTAAAAGGTAGTGCTTAAAATATTAGCATGATATAATAATGACCTTAACTGGGACATGGGCAAAGTGGCTCTCTGGTTCTTTTGGAATCCAAAGCTTAATAATTTATCATCAATAATAGTTAAGATATATAGAATGGTTGTAGGTAGAAATAAAAGTAACTCCAGACACTCTGCAAGTTTATGTACAGTACTGATAGATCAGGTACAGTATGGGGTATCAGAGACATGAAACTGAGTAGTTGGGTGTCTGGAGAGACTTGTCCATATTCTAGCAGTTATGACACAACTCTGGGCAGTGCAGAGCAGGAAGAAGCAAATGGAGTAGAGAGTCCTTCTTTCATCTGATAATATCCCACTCTACTTTGGTGGCTTCATTGTAGACAGTGTTTCAGAGAGAAAAGAAAAATAATTGTGAACTTTGCAGCAAATGTACAGTAAAATCATTTTCTTCATGAAAGATGCCGAGAAACAGCAACAACCACAAAAAGTTAGGCCTAACCTGAAGACATTGCCTGTATTTCTTCAAAAGAAAATATCTCAGTGTTCTAAGTTCATAGAAGATTTCGAAGTTTGGCAGAAAGCAACAAAGGGCAAACAGTTGAAAGTTTCCGTATTGCCATTTCAGAATCTCTTTATTGTCATGTGTTTCTCCACTATTTCCTCCTTTAGTCCACTTTCCTATTCCTAGCCCTAATTTAACTCTTCCATTTTATTTCTGTTTTAGTGGCTTACACAACTGTGTTCTAACTCTCCATTGAAAGCCCACTCAGGGATGTCTAGTAATTTGCTGACACAGGTGGGTATTGCAAATGAAATCCATATAATCTGAAGATTCAAAGCTAACATTCACAAATGAAAGAGAACATGTGGCATTTCTCTTTAATGCATTTAGATGCACATTTCATTTTTCTTAATAGATAAATAATATTTCACTGTGTAAATAAACATTTTCATTATCCACTCATCACATGATGAACATGTAGGCTTTCCTTTCCTGGGCTTTTGTGAGTATAGTTGTAATGAGTACGAATAAGCAGGTACCTGTATGGTAGAATATACAGTCATTTGGGTATTCACCCAAGAGTGGTATAGCTGAACCATGTGGTAGATCACAGTTCAATGAAGAAAACATAGTCTTTCCACAAAGTAATGATAGAATAGAGCATATACAAACATGACCTTCAATTTCTGAAATTGAAAGGGAAGTATAAGCCCCTTCAGTAGATAAATTGGTTACTGTGGTATACTCAGACAACAGAATATTACTTGAGTGGTGTAGGAGGGTCTTCTGTATTCTGCGTTGCTTTCATTGGTGAATAAAGAAAACTGCCTTGGCCTTTTGATAGGGCAAAAATCAGGTAGGCAAAATAGAGAGAAAGAATTCTGGGAAGAAGGGAAGTGTGGCAGACGCCATGCTGCTCCCACCCAAGACGGACACTGTTTAGAATCATGCCCCTAAGTAGTGATACATATTATCAGAAATGGGTTAGTTTAAGATGTGAGAGTTAGCCAATAAGAAGCTAAAACTAATGGGCCAGGCAGAGTTTTCTGCTGTAGAGGCTTTTCATAATAGTGGGTATAATTTGTCTATGGACAGCATTTTGTTTCTTCTGCAAAACTGTGTCATGAACTTAAAACTCATCCTAAAAATGGTCTATTTTCAGAAATGTCTACAATGCAAAAGTTATATGTAATAGGCAGTGGGCTTTAGAGCCTGTAAGAGCAGTACTTCTATGGAAAAAGAGTTGCTGGGTGAGGTAGAGTTCACACCCACCTGTACCTACTTAGAGATGGATCCATACAGAAACAGAGATTATGCTAAACCTTAAACACAGAAATTGTTTGCAAAAGTATCTTTAAGTTTGTCCCAGTCTTTTAAGCCCAGCCCTGGTGATTCAAGATATGAAAGAGAGTTCCTTCAAAGGGAGAGTTAGGAAACCCCATAGCCTTGATAAAACCACATCAAATGAGATGCTAACACCCCACATTGATCACACTCAGAAAGCCTGACTGAAGATGTTTATCCTAATCCTCCAATCCAGACACTTCCTGAGATATGGTCAGGAGGGGTAATTACTCCAATACATAAAAACAGAAATGCTCTCATCCCAAACAGCCAGAGAGATCTACATTAGCTGCACTGGCAGTAAACCCTGACGCTGCATCCTTGGTGAAAGAATAAAGCATCGTCGCTCCGGTGACAGCAAGATCCATAAATCCAAATTGGATTCCTCCCTTGAAAATGAGCCACAGACTTCATCTCTCCCCAGATTGCTGCATATTAACAAATATGTAGGAAAAACCCAACTGGGAGTAGAGCTTTTTCTTGCTTTATTAGAGTTTAAAATCGCCCTGGACTCAATCTGGCACCAGAAGTGAATCCATGACTGCTACAGAGCGAATGGATGGAAAAACAAATGACGTATATCAGTTCCTGTATCAATCCATCAATTGAAGGATGAAAATAAGCATAAATGGATGCCTTCAAGCGAGAAAGTGAGACAAGGACACCCATCTCATAGCTTAATAGATGCTAGGATGAGTTACTCCCGGGGTTAGAGCTATACCCAAGCTCAGGGCCTCTGATAAACCAAAGAAAAACTGCCTATCAGAGCACCACACTGGGTTGGGTGTCTTTGTGGCATTTACATCACTCATGTGGGAGCAAAGCAAAAGAAGTTAGTCACACATTAGTAACCAAGCTCCCTAGATCCATCTGTGGAACAGTTCTTAGACTATTTTATTGATGATATGATAGAGTAATGATTGATAATAACACACAATATGAAAAGCAGCATGCCTGGTTGATCATTAAAATGTGAATGACAAGAAATAACAGATTGCAATGTGCTTAATTCAATGAGTTTTCCAGTACCCAAAATATGATTTGTCTCTAGCCTTGGGATGGTGTAACAGTCTTTTATATTAATTAAAAAATATTTTCATACAATAATTTTTAATGATACTATCTTTTGCCCAAATATTCCCTGCCATTCTACAAACCCAACTTCATGTTCTTTCCCTCCTTTCTCTAAAAAAATGAAAAAACAAACAATATGACAAAAAAATACTAAAACAAAATGAAAACTCCACAAAAAACATGAGTTTCTTTTGTGCTAGACAACTTTTCCTGGGCATGAGGCATGCATTGGAATGTGATTGTTAAAACCCAGTAGCAATCCACTGAAGGAACATGATTTTCTCTTTCCAGCAGGCATCAATTGCAAATTATTTCTTTCTTTTGTTTTATTTTTATTTTTCAACACAGGTTTTCTTGTAGTTTTGGAGCCTATCCTGGAACTAGCTCTTGTAGACCAGGCTGGCCTTGAACTCACAGAGATCCGCCTGCCTCTGCCTTCCAAGGGGATTAAAGGTGTGCACTACCATTGCCAAGCTACAAAGTGTTTCTTGGTGATGGGTAGGACAGTGTGTCAGTGTCCCCTTCCACTGTTAAAAGGACCTGCTTGTTCATTCCAACCACTCAGCCCTGAAATAATCACAC